>ADNK01000002.1:200000-268027 GCA_000320545.1 Bigelowiella natans CCMP2755
ATATGCAAAACCAATGCAAGGACCCAATAGGGCTAAAATGGAATTGATTTCTATCAATCCCTTTCTCTGAGCGCGAGATGATATCTCCCCGATGAATGTAGGCGACACTACCCTAGTGATTCCGAATCCAACACCAATCACAATCCGACCGATCATCAATGGCATCGTCTTTCTTTCGTCAGCGATGACCATGATCAGCATCCCAAAGCAAATTACCTCTAACCCACTGACTAAAGTATTCCTCGGACCGATGGAATCTGTGATGGCACCACAGAGTAACGAGCCGAATGCGGCTGAAATCATTGCTCCAGAGACGAGCATCTGTAGTTGCCACATGTTGAGCGAGAATTCTCTTTGCATGGGCACAAGTACGCTTGGAAGAAGGCCAAGATCACAACCCCTTATAAATGAGGCCATACCAATAATAAGGACGGAGCAGGAAACAAATCTTTTGTTATGTTCATAGTGGATCTGTGAATGGGTTTTTTTCCGGCGAAGTCTGGGCTTTGATTTGAACTCTCCTCCCCAGGATGCGTCACCTAATTTGCGAGAAGTTACAGGGATCATTTGTAGAAATATCATGAGTAAGTCTAGGCTCACCGTTGTCAACGAGAGATTTCTCCTCCCTCCCATGCGGCTCCTCCTCATCCTTGGAGGAGCCCTGCATGCTGGATTTGTCTTGTTGAAGCACAAACGAGAAGTTCAAATGATTCAAAAAAAACGATCTGTGAGATGCAAATTGCATGCCATTCTTTCGATGCGACAATCGAGATAACATGATGCGACTACGACACCTTTTTCATTGCTGTCGCCAGGAGGAAGCAATCAGAGCAACCCATGCCATGCTTGCATGCTTCTTTCAACCGCTCCTGTGGAACTTCATTCATTCATCAAGAAATCCGATTCAGAAGACCGCGCAAGTCGTCGCTAGGAGATGACAATGGCGATGCTGGTGACACCATGCAGCTAGCCAGCAGACGAGCGTCTAGTCGCAGACGAGCCACAGCGCCAGAGCGGCCCACATCGATCGCCCATGTTGATCGCCCACAGCACAGCGTGACGTGCGCACCTAGCCACACTGGCACACATGCATGATCTCATGCACGAGATATCACATCGAGTCACACTGAGCCCGGTCTAGTAGTGCTAGCCTAGCAGTTCATCGCGAGCACTGGCGGAGCATGCAATGCTAGAATGTGCGTGCTGCACATCGTGGGCAATGCACGCACTCATTCAACATGCATCAGACAGTCATCCATGCGAATGCACACATGTGCGCACGCCGCAGTAGCGTGCATGTGTGCGGATATATATGGACGCAGCAGCGAATTGACATCACTGACTCGTCCGCGAAATCATTCTGGCATCATCAACAGGTGAGATTCGAATGATTTCAAATGAAACTAGTGTTGAGTGACCATAGATCAAATGTTGCATGCGCACGTGCAGTATCCACTCAACCATACACCAACCCAGAGATGGCTGCTACTCCGTTCCTGTTCAAGCTATGCATATATTATCGCGCTATCTGATATCCTTCCTCTTCCTTGAAGAGGTCTGAGAGTTACTATCAGCGGCATTCACACCATTACCGCTCTCGTTTATCACCTCTTCGCTAATCTTCTCGTCTCCATCCATCATAGACTTGCGGTTCTCCTCTCCAGCAATGGCAGTGTTCTTCGCTTCTGTCGAAGGGATTGCGGTACTACTAGCTGCGGTTGTGTTTGATGGTTGTTGCGAAGAGGATGGAAGACCATTCTCTTCCTGCTGTTGTTGCTGCCGCACCTTTCCACTTCCCAAGGTGCACATCATCCATCTCACACGATCCTGCACAACCGAAGGAATTGCGGGGGTATCGTCGTCCTGATCAAGAGACACGTTTCACTTGAGAATGGGCGACGTGAAACAATGTACCAGTATGCTACATACCAGAGAGTTTAGAAAAAGAAACCGGGGAAACCTTGATGAATGTTTAAGATGCTAATGGAGCATCTCCCCTCTTACCAGCGAAAACACACTATTGTGACGAATGATTAGTTGAGAGGAAAAAGACCAGGTTCTCGCGGAAGAAGTCCCGATCTTCCTGAGCAGCATTTTCAGGATCGTACGGGAACAGCACACCTGATAAGCAGATAGGTAATAATGGGAACCATGGATACGGAGCTGGCCACACAAGTACTACAACCAAACGGTGGGCATGCTGGCTGATGAACGTCGTACTACCTGTTTCCGGTTCGGTGATCTTATGAGGCTGTATCGAGTAGCGAAAGGGATAGTGAAATTCTAAACGATTTCCAGCGTGTATTTCCACCTGAAATTCATGTTATTTATTAGAAATAACGAGGGTTCGCTTGATGTAGTATGCGTGTGTAGGAGGGCTAAGCGTGGATTATGGTTTCATGATAACGAATGTCGTCTTCTTCTGACGCCTTGCGCATATTCCACCGACCACATTTCTCGGAAGCGCCGATGGTGGGGGTAAAGATGAAGGCGTTGAACTATCGTGCCTGGGATACAATATGATAACATGATGTGTGTGTGTGTGTGTGTGTGTGTTTGTGTGTGTGTGTGTGTGTGTGTGTGTGTGTGTGCATATGTATTCTTGAAACATTCACAACTTTAGATATTTTGCGGACATCTGCTTTATCGGACACGCACGAATATTTGAGGGATTGGTTCCAAAACGAATTGCAATAAACGAGTGTTTTGAATTGACGCTGGGAATAAACCACCCTGTTTTTCTCCGCTTCGATGCCGCTCCTCCCTTTTGCACTCGGTAACGTACTAGATGAGACTGCAATACAAAGGGAAAAAGAGTGGGAGGGGGAGGAAAAGAGAAGTTAGTGGAGGCTTCCTACTTTTTGGCTGTGCTTCATTCTCCTAGTTGTCGTACACAACACAAGTTATGTACAGAATGCATTCAGACATCGAATTGTGGATATTTTAGATGTATGCGACCGTCATGAAGCGGAAGAAGGCAGGGTCATAGTTTACCATCAGGTTGTGATCCCTGAGATGGTGATGATGATGATGATTATGATGATGATGGTGATGGTGAGTACAAGAACACTACCAACGGTTTCTTCAGTATCTATCCGCAGTCAAGTGTGTGTGTGTGTGTGTGTGTGTGTGTGTTGTATGCGTGTATGTATGAATGGCTTTCGCGTATTGCTGTTTACCTCAAGAGGTCATTGGAGACAATAAAAACGTTTTTCTGGCGTGTTGCTAAGAGGATCGCCCCATACATCCAGAACGCGTCATCGTTCATGCCCCTGCAGCATGTGCATCAGCCGAAGAAATGCAAAGGTGACGACGGGGGAAATACAAGGAAAATGAAATGCTTCAGCGGACGACGACACGTCCCATCATTTTAATCTCTTTCAAAGTTGTGTGTGTGTGTGTGTGTGTGTGTGTGTGTACGTACTTTGGGGTAATGTAAACGAGATTCCACTGCCTCCACCCGATAAACAATCGATGTTTCGCCATTTGGTTAGCGCGGTACTATGGTAAACAATCACATGATTCATGCATTTACCCCCCCCACACACACGCACGTATACATAGTCTCGCATGGTCACTACTACTATTACTACTACTACTACTACTACCTGCGACAGCACTAGCTTGCATTTATAACCCAAGCCCATAAAGTGTCTGCATCGATATTTGTATATATGTATAATAAACAATATCTATATATATATATATATATATATATATCATTATCAGAATACGAGGCAGTGGAGGACGTCCGACCACATATATATACTTTCAATATATATATATATATATATATATATATATATGTACGCATGTGTGTATGATCCTAAAGTGAAACGATGATACACCTTATCTACTTTCAATGTGTACTATACCTACACTACTACTACTACTACTACTACTACTACTACTGCTACTACTACTGCAACTACTACTTCCGATGTCGCTGCGCTCATGCTGCTTCATATACGTACCTGAGAATGATATCCACCTGCTGTATGCGGAACTCACCTCTGTTGTTGTAATATCTGAAGAAGAATAAGACAACGACGACGAATCACGGCTTTATGATGACGAGAACGCCCAACGAAAGAACATATGACGATGACGATGACAGGATTATCGATTGGTCGGTGCGTGGCAGCAATTGGAACAATTTGAGGACAATGTCAGATGAAGGTGCGAAAATATAATCTTCCTCTTTGTCCTGTTCCTCCCCCCCCTCCTCCTCCTCCTCCTCGTTACCCTGCATTTGCGGCGTCGATAAGTACTTGTACGTCTCCTGCTCTCGTTGGATGATTGTTGGCATTTTCGACCCATGATGATATGGGAAAAGAACAAAAAAGAACAAAAACAGTAGAATCAGCCATCTTCACACTCCGCTTGGAAGAGGAGGATGTTTGAGGAGGAAGTGGATACTATGCTGTCGTCGTTGTTTTCTCCTATAATATCATGGCCAACTCCTACCTTTCATTCTAGTCATAAGCCATTGCTCCCATACTTCAAATGCACGATTTACTTTTATCTTCACCTGCAAGTAGCAGTTGTAGTGGTGGTGGTGGTGGTGGTGGCAGTTGTGAGGTCGGAAAAGAACCGACATAAATAATGTTGGGACACACAAACTCACTATCAACTCTACTTCGATGCTGCTGTTGCCTACTATAACTACTACTAAGATTCAAGCTAATATTCTTAGGTAGTTCTTGTTGCGTGTGGCCAATAGTTTTCTCTCATATCTTTCCTGACATTCTTCTTGCAGAGCGTCTTCTGATGCTCGACGATCTTTGCCAAGAACCGCTTTCTCTGCTTTTCGTCCAGCTGGGGGGGGGGGGGGGGGGCGGAGGGCAACAAGAAACAATCATGATAGCGATGGAGAGGCCGATGAGCTTAAAAATACAAAGAAAAGCTTCATCTGCTTAAGGAATTGAAGCGATATTTTCTCTCGTGGCGTTGCAGCATAGCAACCCCACAAGACAGAACTCTTACTTCGTCTATCAATCTTGATTCTGGGTCATTATATATATTCAATCACTGCTTTGTTTTCACTGAGAGGAAACCTCGTCTCTCGTGTGCACTAGCGAATACGGAATAAGTATCGATTTGAGCTGCCTCTTCGTCGTCGTTCTAAAATGCAGGTTGTTGTTACCTTGAATTCCGGTATTACAATCTTGCCATCCCTGCTTTCACACTCCCCTATCTAATCAGCCACAAACAAACAGACAAACAAACAAACACATACAAACTCATTGTGACTTTGCTCTCCAATCATTCGATAAATACATTTTACAGCAGTCGTTCTTAGTACCAAATTAGCCTTGAGATCATCGTGGACAGTATGGCCCCCATTGGTGCTGCTACTACTGCTGCACCACGCCTTCAGCTTTTCTTTGCATCGCTCATCGATGACGCTCACGTTTTTTACGATGTCATCCACGACCTGCATGCCCTTGTTCCAGTTATCAGCAGACCCGTTGTTGTTGTTGTTGTTGTTGTTACTGCTGCTGTTGTTGTCCTCCTTGCAACAGCAGAGTTCCAATAGGAAGCTATATTCTCTACTACCTAATCCACAAGGGAGGCCATGGGCGATGCTGCGAAGGTCAAAGGCTGTCGTAATGTCGTTGTGTCGGACGCAGGAGCTTAGAAGCAGCTCAAAGTACCTTATAAGGAGTTAAAGAGCCGATGATTCCAAGTGTTAGATAGAGGAGCCGTGTGCATTGTAGACGAATGGAATGCTCATTGACTACTTGCGATAAGTTTTGGGATAATAATTCATCATATAACACACTTTGTGACACTAAAAGATCACACACACACACACACACACACACACACACACTACACACCCATCAAACAAAATTAATCAGGCTACCAACCGGCGTCTTATTTTTTGTTTTTTTTCAAGAGCGATGCGCAGCAGTCTGACTCCTTCGTCGAGACCGGACCTCGTGACATTATTGAGCACAAACTTTATCTGAATCAAGGCTGTGATCTTCTCACACTCATCCACACCGTACTCTGATACCATCTCCTGAGTGGTAGGTCATATAACAATAGCGCGCTCAGAAACGACGTAAATATCAACAATGAATTGATTGCCAAAATGAGGAGCATATAGCAACTCAAAGGAAAAGAAACAAATTCAAACATTAGACGATGATATCAGATAAAGCGAGTAACCAGTCCCAGTGTCGCAAATAACACGTATTCAGCGCCTACTACCATCCCTCTCCCTATTTGCTGTGATAATGCTGCGATTTTCAAGCGCAAAAGCTACCTTATAAACTTGGTTGTAGAAGTGTTCATGTTTGGCAGGATCAGTGAGAAGGAGGAGCACTCGCCGAAAGAGATTAACCGGAATAAAACGCCCTTTCTTCCAGTTGCTCTGAAAAACAAGAACCAAAAAATAAAAGTAAGGAGGAGAGAAATATATAAAGGCTTAAGAGCTAGGCCAACTATCAGAGCGATTAGTGACTGCACTAATATTTGCTAGCACACACGCATGTCTATAAAATGTGCCAATTTGAAGGGAGGAGCAGCAAGATTGTGCGTCCTCGTTCTACTCTTTACAGGCAACGAAGAGACACAACAGATGGATTCAATCGATAATGCACGCACGAGACCGAACACAACCTCTAAGATCCTCTCCGCTGGCTGATGATTCCGGAGCCACTCCTTATACTTAAAGAGTTCTTTGATGCACTAAAAGAAGTTTGGGAGGAAAATGAAAGATAATGACGTGAATGGATCTGATGCGATCTGCCTTCCGTCCATTATGTACGAAAGCTGGGGGCGCTATTCATTAACATGGTGTGCGGGATGGCGGGGTCGCTCAACCTTCCTTTATATTGTTTTTATGCTGGGAATACCGTTTCGATATCAGCATTCTTGATCGCCTCTACGAGCGCTTTACTGACCGTTCCCTTCGCCTCGTTGTATTCTCTTTTCGAAAGTCTGGTGATGCAAAAAGTAATAATATCATTTGTCAATGATAGAGGAAGAAGATGCGATGTCACCCTGCTGCTGGGATAGTAGCTACCCAAACCTATAAGATACCTTACGAGACTGACGACTGGAGTAGTACTCATTGATTTCGACTCAGCTGAGGATCCATTACCATTACCTGTGTGCGACAGGGAACAAGGGTTTTGCAAGCTAGAAAAGTCCTTCTCTCCCGGTTGTGTAGGGTGTTATATGGTGGCTTCGTACACAAACAGTATTAGCACGCATCAGTCGGTGATTGTACCCAAGTTACTTCCGATGCTGTTAGACTCGCCACCGATACTCCCACTCATCTCCTTAGAGCGAAAAGACGCCGTGCCTTGTGGACGGTGTCCTTCTTAGCTTGATGAGTGCTTTGTAGCGATTCGCACAGAACTAGATCTTCTGACTTGATTAAAAAAAACGATCCCTGCGTTACTTTTCGCCTGTGTACTTATGATTAGCAACTAACCGCGATCGAGCGAAGCGCTCCAATCTTTAGAATCGTGCTGAGGGTGATGTGTTCAACAGGGTGTAGGATCGGCGACCTGGCTTATCCCCATGTGGGGGATTATCAATCTGTCAGGAGTGTCCGAAGGTGTCCGAAGATTTATGTCTCTTAGAAAGTCCAATGGGAAACATAGCTGCGACATGCTTTAGTGCCTGAAAATTGAATAAAAAAGGAACCCAGATCCGACTGCCTTCGTGTCTCTTAGAAAGTCCAATGGGAAATTATAGCTGCGACATGCTTTAGTGCCTGAAAATTGAATAAAAAAGGAACCCAGATCCGACTGCCTTTCGTGCTCGCACCACAGAACGCCTACGACCTACGTGGCAGGAGGCACCAGCAGAGCTATGTACACTGCTCTCCCCCAGAAAAGCGAGGAAGAAAGTAAATTGACTTCATCCGATTTGGAGGCTCCTGCTTCTGTGCAGCATGGTCACAGCATGATGATTAATCCTGTGGATTACAAGCGAAGAGTGTCATCAGGGTGAGTCGCTGCTCAAGTCTTCGAATCTGCTAAGCTTCTATCTTTAACCTACTTTACCGTATATGACAGGTCACAATATTTTGGTGATGAAGGCTTTGAATTTCCCGAGTTGCATATCTCCTTCCTCGACATGTCGTGTTCCGTCCAAGGTGTAGACCACGAGACCAAGGAAACATTTGAAAAGACTATACTGCATGAGGTAAAAACTAGACTATTCATTCACGTTGCGTAAAGGCTTGCGACTTTGGTCGTCCTGAAAGCAAACACCCGTGTTGCATGAAGCTAGGAATATGATGCAAGCTCGAATTGAGATATAATAGAAATGGTTGTACACAATTCCGAAAGGTGTCCGGCAGCTTCGATCCTGGCGCAATGGCTGCGGTAGTTACTTCTTTCTTGCATGATTCCATAGAAAATTACATTTATATCATAGAAGTATATCCAAATTCCTACTTCTTTTTTTTAATCAATCCTTTTACCTCCACTAAAATAATATCTCCTTTCCCAAGAATAATTTGCAATGACATGTAATCATCATCCCTTCTTCTTAGATCATGGGCCCGTCTGGTAGTGGAAAGGTAAAATAACCTTAAGATGCAGCAGCAGCATGTCTACTTTTCCCACAAGATTATTTTGTCATGAGAAATTTAGATATTTCGTCTTTGGTAGCCGTCATCTTAAAGCGGAAGTTATTTTACATCCCAAAGTGCTCCTTCTGCGCTCATTTGTGCTTTTCTATGCTTATTTTGATCTAGACTACGTTGATGGACTGTTTGGCTGGAAAAAAGACTCTTCAATACTCGGGGACTATAATGATCAATGGCCATGAGAGAGATTTATTCTTTCAGCGCGTAATTGGATATTGTCCTCAAGAAAACGAACTGAGCGCAAACCTGACTGTGAGGGAAAGTATCACTTTCTGCGCGAGATTGAAAGCAAACCATGACGACGAGACACGCATCACGAAGACTGTCAACTGGGTATAGTAATATAAAGAAATTCCAAATATACAGAAGAAACAATCTATCTCACTCTCGTCACCATCACGAGCATAACACCTCCATCTTCTACTACTTCTACTCCTACTCCTCCTCCTCCTCCTCCTCCTCCTCCTCCTCCTACTACTGCTCCTACTACTGCTAATCAGAGATCTAACAGATCGTTTTGATCATTACTACCAGTGTTAGTGCTAACACAATTTTCTGCAACAACTAACTACAGGTGTTAGATGCGTTATCATTGACAGACGTAGCAGAACAGCGTATAGGAAATGCCGTCCAACGAGGCATAAGCGGCGGGCAGAAAAGACGTGTGTCCATAGGCAGGGCGTTGGTGGGAAAACCAGGAGTCTTATTTCTTGATGAACCCACTTCAGGACTTTCAGCTACTGATGCTCTCCTCGTGATGCAGTGCATACGCAAGATATCGAAGCGATACAAAATGACTGTCATTGCGGTGAGTGCTAGTAGCTAGCTGCTGCACAATTTTTATTTCACCCCCAAAAAGAAAGTTTCCATGCTATTTTAGTACTATTTTACAAACAAAAGCCTCTGATCTTCCTATGTGCAAAGCCACACCTTTCCTACTTGTTTAAAAGGAAGCAATCGATGTTGTTGATGAGAATCATACTACTACATTTCTACATCTAGGTTATCCACCAGCCTCGCAATGCTGTTTTTGAGGAATTCGATGACCTGATCCTTCTTACGGGTGGTCGTTGTGCCTACAATGGAAATGCTAAGGGTTAAAAGCCACCATAATTACACGCTAGTCTTGTGATTGTATTGGTGTTACTGATAGTAATGGTGGTGGTGATGGTGGGACTTACAGATGCTATGGCTTATTTCGAGAAAATCAACCCATCATTCGCGTGTCCAGCATATACAAACCCTGCCGATCATTTCTTGGACCTTATTACAACAACTTCACAACATCTTTCTGCTAGTAGTAGTAGTAGTAGTAGTAGTAGTAGTAGTAGTGCTGCAGCTAAAAAGTCTGGCAGCACTCCGAGCACAGTCATCGTCAATTATTTCGAAAGTAACGTTAAGACCAAAGTTATTACTGAAGCAAAGTCAATACCAAAGGTAGTAGATTTTAACTACGAAGTGGAAGAGACAAGAGATAACAAATCTTTCGCTGTTCGTCACATCTCGTCATGGCGATTCCAATTTCATTGACTTTGAGTATGAACATCATTGTAGGGTGTAAACGTAAGGAGCACGATCTCCTACAGACCTAGTAGCATTGCCACTGCACCTTTTACCAAACAAATGCGAGAGTTGCTTCTTCGTGAGCTGAAGCTCAATTTCCGTGATCCCCAGAAGATCATGGCCAAAGCTGCTAATGCAGTCGTGATGGCGCTGCTAGTCGGTGCCATGTATTTCCATGTTGACCAAGAATACGTTCCGCCTTTCGGTAGTAAGAAAATGCTGGAAAATGTTCAGATATTTTATCGTTATTGCTAGCCTCGCAATACGAGTGCTAATGATTCGCTTTGATACTAGTATTGCTATCATTGTTATCCGTCACCAACATCATAACATTCATCCATTCAATCTCTCTTTTCTTCTATCTCTCCATTCTCGTGGTTATCGTGGTGGCAACACCATACAGCCTATATAGCTCTTGCAATAACAAGTATGAGCGCAATGGTCTCTTTGCCCTCGTTCTTCGCCGACAGGTTGTTGTTGCTGTTGTTGTTGCTGTTTCGTAGTAGTTGTAGTCTGTATCAGATGTTTTCGTGTTGGTGGAGGATGCTTATTTGTTTGTTTGCCAGAGAATTGCAGCAGCACAAGTGCTACAGAAGTAGTACAAGGGTTAGGGATGGTAACAGGGGCGCAATGATATCATCCTTATACTCAATAACATTCATTATCAACATTAATTGCATGTGATCAGACTGATGCTAAATCTGGAGAGAACAGATCGGTTATATACAACGCTCCCTTACTACATCGTTAACAGTGGTGTCGGACTGCTGGTGTCCATAATGGCAAACGCCGTCTTCGGAACTATCGTAACGCATACACTTAACCTAAGAATGAGTGGCAAACGCCAAACAGATCAAGTTTTCTTGCCGCTTCAGCGATTTGATGTTTGTTCCTTCTTACACAGGTGTGGGGAATGGTCGGCATTGGATGGCAATATTACTTTAAGTTCTTTCTCATCACGTTTATCATATTTTTCGCGACGGATGGATTAATTGTACTAATCTCGGCGTGTTGTCGTACATTGGAGCAAGCAATGGCTACATTCAACATGACGATAGGTAGCAAGTGGTGATTGGGGGTGTTTTGGGATACAAATTGGGTGCTGGGATTGATATTTTAAGTGAAGAAGGTTGAGATTGGAAGATTAGTTGTGCAACAATTTCTGAACGATGAGGGAAACATTTTGTAATAGGATGTCCTCATAATTGCACAAAACAACGATAAAGGAATCATCATAATTGTGCAGAATTCATTGACAGCCTCTGATTCTTCACTCACCAATATTCCTTTCTATCATCATAATCAGGAATTTTCTTATTATTCAATGGCTTCAGCGCAAATACTAAAACCACACCTCCATGGCTTAGTTGGATATGCTACATGTCTCCACTGTATTATTCCATGGAAATGTTTCTGGACGCTCTCTACGAAAACAGTCCGCTTTGGGTATCAACAGGGCAGCTCTTTGGAATGAGAAAGCACGTTTTTTGGACTGATTTTTTCATATGTCTGAGCATCGGTTGCGCTGGTAGATTTTTGGCCTTTTTTGCAATGAAGCATCTCAATAAAATTGAACGTTGAGTTTATCCTATTTTATAAGTGTACGGGTCATGGATTATAAGCATGATTCCAAACATCTAGATATAGTATATCAAACACGGATGAGATACACCGTCGATGAATAAGTATGTCTCGATGTCGGTATAGATAATATAAAATATGCGAAAGGCTCATATGTACTGGGCGCACATATACAAGCATAAACTTGCGATGCAGTCAACGGCGACCTGGGCGCAGACTGTGATTAAGTGATTAATTGAAATAGCGAACATGTCAAGGTGTATAGCTAGCTGCAGCGTAGCCCACGCTAATTGTAACCGAAGAATAGAGGATTCACAGTTCTAGATCTAGTGCGAGAAGCCGTGGCACTGTCTAGACACCATTGTTTATCATGCAAACACAGCAAAGGCTTCCCAATCACAATGCCGCCCTTAGCATCAACTTCCATGGCGAAATGCCAATTTGTGCTGCTAGAATAATGATGAGGGCAATCTGCGGGTCTAGCACGCACACCCTCGCCCCTACCGTGCATTAGTGCCAAATTGTATTTTATTTGCGGATGTGAGCGAGAGCTTGGAATTTCGTTTGTGACTCTTCTAATGACTAAAAGCCCATCAAGTGTGCTATGCAGAGATGCGTACGCGAAAATCCATGGATGAAAATTCCAAGGGAAGTAGATGTGAGTTTGTAATAAGAATCAATATTCGGTGCGTGCAGCAAGGTATCGCTAGCTGTTTTAAGAAGCTTTACATTTCATGCCATTGGCCCGACTACTCCTTCTCCAGCAGGATCTTCTTCTTGTGGTTCTATTGCTGCTATTATTGGGACAGGAGGAGCAGGGTCATCGTCGTCTAAAATTGGAACTCTTCGAATTTCTAGTGCTTGTCGGTGCTCTTGCAACAACGCGCATGGGTAGCAACAAAGATGTACAAGGACATCCTCAATTAAACTTCCATTAATATTTAGATATTTTCTTATCTTTAAACGCTGTCGTACGCGCTGGGGGACCGAAAATGGTATCGGTATTATCAACGGCCAAATACATGATAGCCAGAGCAACGAGAGCGCGTCTGTCCCGACATGCGTGCAAGCTGCTTCCCACCAACTTTCTTCTCTCCCTTGATGAACCATTGCCACGTTGTCGGCAAAGAGAAGGGCTGGGCATACGCAACCATAACAACATGTCAGAGGGTCCTGGTAGAAATCTGCGAGACCGCTATTCCAGTTTCTTCTTTCTCGCGATGAAGATGGTGGTGATGATGATGATGATGCAGCATTGACCATGTAGCCATTATCAATATCAAGATCCTCGATATCGCACCCACTGCCTTGGCCGCTAGGCCATTCTTTTAGCCGTGATAATGAATCTTTGCTGAATTCATAATCATGTTCCTTAGAGGTAACTTGAGTATTAAGATATGGAGGACTACTGCTGCTGCTGCTGCTGCTGCCTGAATTTTGGTTGGAGCGATGGTGCTTCAAAGGAGAATTCGATAGGTTGAATCCTATTTTCTCCTCTTCCTCTTCATCATGTTCATCTTCCGCCAAAAGAGGCTGCTCCTGACGGAGACTCCTCTTGGAACGAATACCAAGAGAATTTATTGAAACGTTGTTGTTATTCATTGAGTAGGGCTCCTAACGTTGGCACTCATGCAGGAGCAGCTCGTCTTCTCCGTGATCAATAGGAAGCTGTATGAAGAGCTTGTGATGATAGTCTACAGATAAAGCGTAGGCGCTCCTACCTTGACTGTGCACAGCACCTAATGACATAAAGACGATTGTATCAGCGCATGGAAGAAAGCTAGGTTCGTATACCCCTCGGTTCTATATAACTATTGGGATCTCATGAAGTAATATGCACAAAGTTGTTAATGAACAGAACAGACCCCTCTGTCAATAGCAGTTCGAATCTTGACAAGACAGGAAGAGGGGGCTTGATGATGGAGGAAGTGCAGCAAAGCGCCTGAAGTGTTCTCCTTATCAGACCTACGACAAGCTTATTTACGTTGTCTCACAGTGTGAATCCCATACATTCTTCTATCATCTAGAAGGAATGTGAAGCATCATCACTGCGCCTCCTGGAACCGCTTCGTTCATTCATCCATCCCTCCTGTGGAACTGCTTCATTTATTCATTCATGCATGCGAGCAATGCTACATCGCGTGTGACCTGGTGACACTTTCATGCAAACGTGCACAGAAGAGCTGTGGAAGAAGAATGAGAAATTTGCGAACATCTCTGCAGGCAACCCACGTGACAGAGGGCGCTGGCTAGCTGGTCACCTGACCCTCACCATGGACTCCTTTGACCCAAAGACTGAAAGAACCAAGTGCGCGAAGGAGCATCGGTTTCCCCAGCACTTCACTGGTTCACGCAAGGGTGCCAGGTGCTGCCTCCATTTGCTGCTCGCAGGGTCACCCACTGTGGTCTGACAGTGCACAGTCGATGCGTGGTTTTGCGTCTTGGAAGTTGCAACGTTGTGTTGCTGTTTTTGCTGGCAGTCACTCAGGTCGAGACGTGCTAGCGTGCCAGCGTGCACACGTGCACAACGAGCACGAGCAAGTCACGCAGTGGGAGTGTGATTGCTGAAATCTGAGCTCATGAGTCAAAAGAAGTCAAGTTGACAGTGCGATTGAAGTCTAGACTAGTTCCTACTTCCCCCCCTGCACGTGGACTGCCTCTCGAGCTCTCGCACAAGCATTTGGCCTGCCAGCCTAGCAGCTGCCGCCACCACTCTAGCACTGCATCATCTCAGTGCTTTGCCCAGTCGCACAAACAAGGTCGCACGCTCCTTTCAGGTCATGAGCCTCATCAATTGCGATGCGGGATCGATGCATGAGCAAATGAACGAATGGCGCACGTGCTTGTTCAAGGGACAATTCTAGAATTGACCGACTGCAGGTTGCATCGCAGTTCGCTGCACCTTGAGACATCTCTAGATCTAGACATCTAGACATGTGCTAGCTTGGCTAGATAGCCTGGATGTCTGTTGCATTTGAGCAGCACTGCAGCTTGCTGGTCGCAGATTACCGCAACAGTGTTTACACATCCTCAAATTACATGCAACTTCTCACATGCAGATTTGAGGCACACAGACAGGTCTAGAGATACATGTGCGCAGCAACGCAACTGTTGTCGATGCACACAAGCCACATGGCTCTGAGCTGTGCTACTGACATACTGAATAATCGTTCTCGAATGAAATGATGTGTAGAATGTTATTTACAGAGAATGCCATGTCCAGGATATTGTTCGCACCCGAATAAAGATTCTATGCTGATGCAAATTCTAGATCCGATGATGGCTATCGTCATCTACATGATATCCGAACGCGTATCGCCAACGACGACATCATCATAATCATCATTATCATTATCTATGTGACTGACTCGTCGGAGCATTCTTATTTCCTTTCTACTCGACGAGTGGGGATTTGGACCTAGAAACCTAGATAGTTTCCTTCGTACAGCCTGTAGAATTGGACTGTTCTTGTGATTATCGATCAGTGAGAGTAAGATCGCAATAGACAACACCCCGTAAAACATTGCCGTGATAATAATGATGAAGTTTGCAATACTGTTGCTGACCGAGCTTGAGGACACTTGCTCCAAAAACAATCCTAAAAACAGAAAAGAACTAGCTTCAAAACTTAAAATTGCAAAGCACCCATTTATTATTTGCTAACTCAAGCTCGATTCTCACTCATTTCTTAGAGTATATCATTCGTTTTCGTGTATGTGTTTGTGTGTGTTTGAGCATGTATAACCCTACTAGATTAGCAACAGGCACAACCACTACTACCACGACTATTACTACTACTACTGCTACTACAACTACTACAACTTACCAGCGACAACGATAGAGAATGAGATAAGGAGGGAAGTAAACTCCGCCGAGTTCGCTACGAAGTCTTGAAAAGGATTACACCGCAGCTGCAGCATCATGCACACTGTAATCAGTAGTACAGAAAGGAGAAACTTGAACTTTTGGTTCACAAATACAGAGATGACGACTACAGCGATCTTCCGTGCAAACACGATGATCTCGAAGTAGTAAAACTCCGGCTTGTAACCATTGTACAGTAAGTAAAGCGGCATTGCCCTTCGCTGACGTTGAAACTTTTCTTTTTGGGTCAAATCTAGTCGATGACGCATGAAAACAGGGAGATTCATCTTATGCTTCAGAAGCATCGTCAGGCAGAAAATCGGAAACCCAAGTACGTAAACAATAAGCATTGGTATACCAAGTACCATCATGTAGCTCAACTGAGTTCCCTCGTAACACCTTTGACTCATGTCAGACACCAACACGACACTACTTTCATCCGAAGATGAAATTTGTTCGCAGTTGAATAGCTCGAAAGACCGAATCACCAATGCAGGATATACAGCAAACATGCAAGTCAAAGCGATCGTGAAGAAGCGAGATCTCCAAAGAACGTGAGGAGGTAATGATGAAGATGATGATAACGATGAAGTAGTGTCAGCAGTAGAGCCATCGTCGTTAAAGACAAGATGGTGCTTGCTATCTGAATGCTGCTGCTGCTGCTTTGGGTGATGGTTGATGGATTTTGATGATGACGATGAAGGTAACTCAAGGGCCCTTGAATAGCGAACCTTACTGCTATGAATATCTTGGTTGCTTTCACCATCTCCATTACGTACAACCTCTTCGTTGTCGTAGTTATAGTAGCTTTCGATGCCGTCCTCATATTCATCATTCTGGCACAGACCGCAGCACTTGGACACCATTCTTTTGACCCAACTACAGAACTGCGAAAAGGTAGTAAAGCGACAATTCTTCGACTTGTTGCTGCTGTCCCTAAACTGCAGTATCGTCGCTAGCAATGAAGCAAAGAAGGGAACGAAAACTGGCACACATGCCAATACAAAACTCATGCAGTAAATCGGCCGAATACTTATATTGGCGCTTTGTAATGCACAATCGAAGTTAGGAATGGATAAAGGGACGCCGACAACAGATTGACCGCTCATGAATGTACGAAGAGAGGAAGAGCTTTCCACAATTACTTGAAATCCTCCAATAATACTGTTAAATTGAAGTGCATTGAAGCCTATTTTCACCAGTTTGGAGGGCCTAGTTGGTTGATGGATGATGATGATGATGATAGGGGGGTTAATACCATAAACAACGATGATATTACTACTCTATCTATCAATGATTATTGTTATCATTATCATCATTTGTTTATTTCCATTGCATTGGTTGCTGCTATTTAATTGCTACACATGTAGATAAATCTTAGAGTGCCATATTGCAGATACCTTCCGCTGTTCCTGTTTTTACGCTGCCGTTGCTTCCCCATTTTCAATGGAGAACTTACACCTAGATTCACCTCAGCCGCTGCATATTTTTTGTCATCATCATTGCCCTCTCCCTTAGCATCATCATCGTGATTGTCATCTATTATTTCATGTTCTCTTTGCTGTTCCCCGGTAGTAGCAGCAGCCTCAGCAATGGCCTCTTCCGAATCCTTGATGTTAACATGTGCTAGAAACGAGATGGCGAGGAATATCCCAATCCAGGCCGCAATCAACTGAGTAGTAAATATGATGAAGAAGAAGAAGAAAAGCAAGCCCATGATCATGATGTTGATGGCTACGAACAATAGTAGAATAGGGAGGACGCTGCTGCTGCTGCTGGTCTCAAACAAGCAACCACCTGCACTATAATGATTGAGTTGGCACCACATTTCTCACAACCATACGTTCCAAAACGTCCGTTCCCAGTAGAGCACTCAGTACAGAGAACCTGGATAATGAAGAAGACAAATGGAAATAATAAGATTGTTGATATTAACACAGAAGCAATTCATATAATAATAATAATAATAATAATAGTACTAATAATAATAATAATAAATAATAATAACAACGTCATATTCTCGTCGGATGATGGTAGCAATATATCCTGAGTACCAGCTAAAATGTCTAAAACTATTTATAATTTTGCCTAAAGCACAACATAATACTACATACAAAGCACATAATAATACCCCTGAATAGCCTGCTGCACACTCGTCGCGCGATCCTATACAGGCATTGTTCCTACAAAGAACCAGTGATAAATATAATTCTTGTATGATGATGATGATGATGATGATGATGATGATGAAACCACGATGATATGATGATGCAGTATAGATGTTCCTCGCTCTCCTATGCACTATTTTTATTACAATCGCTATTATCAGTAGTTCTTGCTGTTACCGAAACAGTAGTAGTAGTAGTAGTAGTAGTAGTAGTTGGTAAGATAAACACACACAACACAATACCTGCAACGATCAAATCTCAACTCGCTACTCGACCACTTGTCCAGCCAATATCCCTGAATCAACGGGTAGTAAGAAAGAGAGAGAGAGAGAGAGAGAGAGAGAGAGAGAGAGAGAGAGGAGTGATAAAGTGAAAATGAATCTCAAAGAAATATTTTCCTACTAGTACAATAAGTAGTACTACTATTATCACTATTACTATTACTATTACTATCACTACTGCTGTATTCAGGAGCTCGAAATCGCAGAAGGAACATCACAATCAGGAGCAGGACGACTAAGTGTACTCCGTTGTTGATAATCTTCTACTACTACTTGCATCACCAACAGCACGCAACCTACCTACCTTCAAAGGTTGAACTTGATAGTCAAGAAGGCCTTCTTGATCACAGTCTCCACCACTTGGGCATGCCGTGCAAGCTACGAGCTCTCCATACTCGTTGTAACCTCCCTTTTCTTCCTCACTGTACGAGAAGAAGTCTTTGGTGCAAATACATTTTGTTCCGTTGACCAGGATGGAATTCATAGGACAAAAGTAGCACGATGTTTGGTTGTGGTTGGGTACTTGGAGTTTGCCACACTTTTGGCAGTGATCTTCGATAAAAACTTCCTGCCCCTTGCAGGGTGTCGTGCTGATATGCGTCGGTGCTGTCTCGAGATAATATGTGTACTTTGCAGAACGCTCAGTGGAGGGAAGAGACGAAGGAGTAGCGGATGCAGTTCGAACGATAGTTGTCCACGTGATTGCTGAAGTAGTTTTTACCAATAGCTTGGAATTTATCGGCCCAAACACACTAATCACATATTATTGTTGTTATCAGAACAACATTATATCGACTACATCTTGATAGGATGATTCTCCCTTGCTCAATTGGCTGGTACGATGGGAGATCGGTTGGAAAACATCACGTGTCTTTCTATGATAACGACAATAGGACGTACAGCAAATGTTGCAGTGTGCTGTTTCAACTCGTACTATTCTATGTTTATACCATAATCTCATCATCATTCGTCATCATCATCATCATCATCATCATCATCATATTAGCTTCCACATACTTAAACAAGTTGCCAGTTGTGCAGTCCTCCCCAAAGCACGCATGACCTCCATCAAACACCTGTGAGACTCGTTGATCTCTCACTCCTCCATACATGAAATAGGCACTTGAGTTGAGCATGGTAAGCTCTGCGGTAACTTGGAAGGAAGAATCTAAACACTTAAGATTTCCATAGTAATCAAAGATCTCAAGGCGAAGAGGGCCTTTCAGATATTCCCCCGGCACTTGCTTGACTCCAGCTGTTGGGTCAAATCCTGACCATCTTATAGAGAAAGGACCGCTCGCAATATCAGAGCCTTCTTGTGCAGAATTTTGGATAAATTCAACATTTTCTGTAAGACTTGGCTTTGACTGTAGTGTGTCCCAAAAGATAGCACCCCCAGAGCCACCGTTTGCCGTATTATTGCGAAATATCGTAGTAGAAATGGTGATGGTACTGCTACTACCAGTCGTATTAGTAGCAGTAGTACTGCCACTCGTTCCTTCCCCTCGATTCGTTGTTGTTTTCTTCGTCGAATTCACACACAGAAGGCCCCCCCCACGCAAAGGACCGGCTCTATTGCCATAGAAAGTTGAGTTTCTTATGGTTACCAACCCGTTTTCAACTAATGTCACGCCACCACCACCATAGTTGATGTGGCTTCGTGCTTGTGTTTGCGTAATAATCGACGGGGAAGAAGAAAAAGAAGAAGATGATGATGATAGTGCTTCTGCTGATGACGATACTGATGATAATGGACTCCATATGTCTAGAATCGAATTGTTCCTGATGGAATGAGAAAGTAACAGCATGAAAATAGAGTAACCGCATTGTAATCAATCATCATCATTGATTATCACTAGTTAAATTCGTCGTTGTGTGTGTGTCTTCTTTTTGCTATCATGTATCATCGAAACAACTATTACTCAAATCGACATCGATGAAGGTCCATAGTCCCTAGATACGAGAAGACAGCTCCTCCTGAAAGCGTGCCGTAATTGTGCTCAAACGTACAATTTTCGAATCTGGTACTTGGTCTCTGCCTACAAGACCCTGAGACGCTAATTGCCCCCCCATAGATCGCAAAGTTTCTACGGAAAATTGACGAAGAAAGTTCTAAATTGCCCAAGTTATTAATAGACACCGCTGCACCTCTATCGAACGCCCTATTATCTTGGAAGATACAATTAGTAATCTTCACATTCTTTGACAAAGATGATGGTGAGTCTTGCGGCTCAACATCGGCATATACACCAGCGCCTTCGATAGCTACATTGCTAATAAAATGACTGTTGCTGATATCTAGGAAACCCTCTGCTGTAGTCGTCGCTGTATATACTGCAGCACCAAAAGAACCTCCTCGGATGTGTTCAAAGTGCACATTTCTTATTTCAGCAACAGCCCCCTCGTAAAGGGAGACAAAAGCTTTTGCATCCGAGAATTCACCGGAAATCTTAGAATGTGAAAAACTGGAGTCTCTTGCTAAAAGGTGCGATTCTCCGTATAGTGCAAATCCAGCAATCGTTCCTCCAGTCGCGTTTTGAAGGCGCACACGCGTAAGCTCACAGAATGAATTATCAGTTAAATATACACCAGCAACATTAGCGGAGGAGACATGATTGATCCTTGTGTCAGTTATTCGCAACGTCCCACTCCTAATATATCAACAGTATTCCGCAATGGTTGCTCATTTAGGAAACTTCCATTCTATTTTTGTTCAATTCGTGGCGTGTGTATTCTGCCTACGCAACAATACACTTTATACACGCACCAAACACTACAACTACCACTACTGATAAACAAATTAATAACAAACATCACCACCATAACATAGTTGCAGCACATGTAGTAACAGTAGTAGTAGTAGTAGTAGTAATAGTAGTAGTAGTAAAATTTGCACGAGCAGCAAGCAGCAGCAACCCGGAGACGTAGCCAACAGCTCCGGTAGTCTCTGCTGAAACCGATGCAATAAAGCTGCCTGTGATATTCACAGTAGCGGAGTCTTCCACAAAAGCTACACCACCATTCGAATCGATCACCAAACCAGAGATTGTTGTGTTCACAATTTCAGCTTTGGAGTCGCCAAGTGCATGAACCACCCCAGCATCTGAGAGGGAATTAATGCTTTCCAACGTGCAACCTACCATCTTCAACCGCGATCTCCTCCACATCCATACAAGGCCTGATTATGAATGTGATATTGTGATTGTGATGATGAGAACGATCGAACGTGGGAAACAAAGGGAACAAGCGGGTATTCATTCACAGGAGGATCACTCCGTGTTATTAGTAATAAATAGGTATTAGTAGTAGATGTTCTGATTGTTTTAATAAGCATGAAAGAGACTTGAACAACAATCATCACCAGCTGTTGAGGAAGTGATGTAGCTTAAAGTGGAGTCTCTGATGGTTAGGAAAGAATTATCTCCAAACAATTCCACAGCAGCTCTTCCACTGACATGAACGGCAGTGATCGTAGAGTTGTTAATATCCATAGTAGCTTCGTGAGAGATATACGCAAGTCCTGAACTACTGTCGGCTGCTATGTTTTCAATTGAGCAGTTGTCAATATATGTACGCGTCGAAGGGTACATGTAGAAGAGGCCGGAAGATCCGATGCTTGTGGCATTAAAAGTAGAATTTATCACTGAAAGGGTACTCCCCGTTTGAAGGAGGAACAACCCATCAAATGTCACTCGATTTCGGTGAAATATCGACGAATGAATCGAAACTGTAGTGCTCTTGAGGCCCTTTAACACTCCTCCAGAGTTGCCAGAAACGTTGTAGAATGATGAGCCATGAACTGATAACAGAGAATTGATGAAAATAGACCCGCCTTCAGTGGCAGAACTACTGTGAAAGGAGCACGAGGAGATCTGGCATCGATCGCAATATATGTCCCTGATGTGATGAATTCAAGATTATGATGATGATGATGATGATGATGATGATGATGATGGTAGTGCTAGTGCTGCTGATGATGACTGGTAGTGTTGATGACTCTGATGGGCCTCTTTTAACATAATTTAATAAGAATCTCTCTCTCTCTTTCTCTCTCTCTCTCTCTCTTTCTCTCTCTCTCTCTCTCTCTCTCTTTTAACGACAAGTGCGACGATGTAGTTGTTCGTCTCCTTCTTCTTCTTCATCATCTTCTCCGTACCCTCCATCATCACTAGCCTTGTTGGATTCAAATTGACACCCAAGGAAAACAAACCCTTTACTTCCTGTTTCATAACTCTGTACTTTTACTGCGCCTCCAAGCTGATGATGATGAGTAGTAGTAAGTGTTGTGTTTTATTCTGGCTTAGTAGCATAGGACGGTCATGATGATGATGATGATGATAATGATGTACCGTCGCAGAGTTTGATATGAACTTATTGTCTTCAAATGCGACGTTGGTAGGATGCAAAACAGGAAGGTATATTGCCCTGATGATGACGATTATTGTGATGATGATGATGATGATGATGATGATGATGATGAGTGACGGTAGATGCACACACACACACACACACAGACAATGCATAACAATGACGATAAGAGACATCAAAATGGTAAAGATGCTGTTCCTTCCTTCTATTACAACAACAACTACTACTACTTCTGTAGTAAAAACTACAGATACAGAAAGGAATCGTTGAAATCTAGTAAGGATGGCATGAATCTTACTTGAAAGACTATGATTCGTTGGTTAGTTGTGATAGTACTCACCCCCCCATGCCACCTGCCTGATTCCTTTCAAATGTACAGCGCTTGACAGCTACATTTGCTTTGACATCAGTAGCTATAGCACCGCCGTGTTGGGTTGCAACTAAGTCACTGAATACGGAGTCTAAGATATGCAATTGCCCCCCCTGATTCAAATATATTCCTCCCCCCATTATTGATGTAGCATGGCTGATATTGAGACGGCGAAGTGTCGGTGTTCTAAGGGTTAATCTTGGAAGATTATTTATCATGATGGATCCTCCGGTTTCGATGTTGTAGGATGTGGAATGGCTCCGATATGACACCATACCGTTTATCGAGAGATGTCTGTTGTTAGTGTAGAAATGATAATAATAACAACAATGAGCTTCTTGTTCTTGACTTCCTCATTATAATCATTATCACGATGAATGTTGCTGATGTAGGTGGCGGAAGTGGTGACTATACTATTTTATGCTTTGTGAAGTCATATTACATCATCAAACATTTGTAACATATAACTAGTGGTTATTACTGCAGACATATCCATGTTTCGCAGTTGTCTTGATCGTTTTATCGTAATGATGATTATTACCCATTCCGATGGTAGATATCACCACCCATATTCATTGCCTCTGCATCATAAAACTCAAGATCTTCCGCATATAGACCAAAAGACGACTCCGTAGCAGCAATATGTATGGCTCCTCCTTTTATCGAGTAGGTATTCCTGAATACACTACGCCGAATGTCCAACCCCCAATCTGTGTAAATCGCTCCACCTCCACACAGCTCCATGTAGTCCTTTACAGCTGGGTCAAATGCCCTACTACCTTCAAAGACGGCGTCTTGGATGTCACCCATCCAATCAAGATGAATGGACCCTCCCGTAAAGCTGGCTATTCCCATACGGCTCGAGATTCGTTGTGCACTGCAGTAAAGCCCTGCCCATATGTCACCTCCACTAAATTTTGCATAGCTGTTATAGAATTGTACTTTTGAAAGAGTGGCATTCAATTTCGCAAAAATCGCTCCTCCGCTTTTTCCCGTGGCACATGAGGAGAATTTCGATTCAAGAACGACAAGATACCTACCTCCCCACAATGCCCCCCCATCAGAGGAGGCCGTGGAATTCGATACTGTCAGCCCAATGGCCTCTATTGACTCTGTTGCGTAACAGGCACCGCCACTTGATGCTATTGCAGTACTATTTGATATTTGCACGTTTGATATCCGCACTGGAGCAGCACCAGAGGAGCAGATTGTCCCTCCGGATGCACCAGCAACAGAAGACGTAAAATTAGAGCCGAAAACATCTAAGCTGCCACTAAGTGTGTGCAGAATCGCGCCCCTGTAGTGCAGCAGTAGTAATGTACATGTATAAGTTCGCTTAATAATAATGATAGTGCTTGATTCGATTTTAAATCACTTCTCAAGGTCTTAGAGGGGAGGAGGGAGAGAAAGAGGGAGAGAGAGATTAAGTATAGACGGCGGCTATATGTATTGTTACCCGGAAGAAACGCTCTTTGCGTGATAGAATGATGAATCTTTCACCTCAATTCGGCTATAACACGTAGCGACCATATCACACCGTCTCCATGGCCTTGGTTGATGCTGTATCGAGGAATCAACGGGGTATTCACCCGCAAAGATAGAGCCACCACCACCACCACCAGCAGCAGCAGCACCGTTACTACTTCCAGCACTTGAGTGCCAGGAGTTAACTCCAATAAAGCTAATGTTTATAGCGAATACATCCCTGGAGAGAGAGAGAGAGAGAGAGAGATTGGCGGGGAGGGATGGTACAGACAAGAAAAGCGGGGAGGGAGAAATCAATTAAAGGAACATTTTTGCACATTTTCCCGAAAGAAACCGTATGGTATTAGGTATCTAGTATAGTTTATTATTTAATATCCTCATCATCATCATGATCATCATTATTCTCATTATCATTCTCGTCTTCATTTTTGAACCATCTGTGTGCATATTGTGCCAATAAGCTATAATGTAGCGGTACCCTCCGCAAAGGTTCCCTGTGTTCTCCTTAAACACGGTGTTGCTTACGAAGGCAATCCTAGAAAGAATGTACAAACAATAACACGACGAATCAACGAATGAATGGACGACATGTGGTGTTGTGTATCTGATAAGGATTGATGATGAGCCATATCTTCACTGTCTTATAACTATATAGTGTAGTCGGTCCCCCTTCTTAAACACCACCACCACCAGCAGCAGCAGCAGCAGCAGCAGCAGCACCTTGATGTGATTGCTCCGCCCCCTGTCTCAGCCCTATTGCTTATAAACCGAGACGTGTTACAAGAAACTTTCTCCGAAGCTGCAATAGCGCCCCCAGACCTACCGGTGATAATGATGATGATGATGATATGATGGGGAAGATGATAACAGTACTAATTGTTTGTAGCTATTACCCAACTAGGGCTTGGCAGCCCTGAAAGAGAGAATTCCTGACTTGAACGTTCTTTGCATAAATTGCCCCCCCATGATAAATCGCCGCTTTATGGAAAAACTGCGAATCTTCGACTATTAAAGTTCCCGTGCTATTATTATTATTATTAATTAATATTAATATTAATATTATGCAGAAGACAGAGTAGAGTATCATTGGTAAATATGTTTCAGATATTACTGTGACTCATCGAGAAAAGTGCTGTTACGTGCGTAATACGGTAAATATCGAGCTGCATTTTTTCTTCCAACTCACCCCGCATGGATGGAACCTCCTAGATGTGGAGATGCACGAGGATCTCCTCTCGAGGTAATGTTTCTCACAGCAACTAATACTAGTTCCGACATTTCTGGATCATCACCACCCGATGCTCCTCCAAGTTGAACAATGTCTCTGATTAAAATAAATCATATCAATCACGATCAAGACACCAGCGTCTGCTTCATCATTTGAGAAGAATATCGTCGAATAGAGGATATGTGAGAAAGTTAGCGCCTCAGCACCATAAGTGTTGTCATCACCACGACCGTCTTCGTTGTCGTCATCATCATCATCACCATCATGAGTATGATTATCATCATTATCATCATAAAATGCTACTAGTATGAGTACGTACCCCGCATTGTTCTCAAACAAGGTGTTGGTGACGTTGATGATATTCCCCGCCACTGCTCGGGTATGAGTTGTGTCTCTAAATCCGATAAAACGACATTCACTGGCTACTATTTTATAACCAACAATTCCTTGATGTATGGATACATCATCTAGAGATCCTAACTTCTTGGTATCAGAGAAGTTTGACCGCTCAATCGTCATTTCGGCTCGCTGAGCTCCTCCTCCGTAGACTATACTGCGAGATGAATGCGCTTGGAAACTGCTTTCATCGATATCAACTGTGGTGTAGTTGTTTATACACGGGGGCGATAAAAAGACTACTGCACCGACTGGATTTTCGCAGAACCGAACATCCACAGATTTCATACTAATACTTGAGCGTGCTAAAAGATTTGCTTCATATAAGCAATCACCATACGGTGTTGTGCCCCACCTATCATATGCACTGTATTGCAATACTTTAGCGTTATCAACAACAACATCTTCAAAATGAGTTGTAGTTGTGTTAAGTCCCGAGATAGAGATAAGGGCTGTTTCTACAGTGGAGATATTCAAGAAACGTGCATTCTGTACTTGTATGAAGGAGGAGACGTTTGCACCGGAGGCAGTAGTTGTGGGGCAGTTGTTCGGATGATGATCAACTACTTGAGAACTCAATTGCTGTGTGATTATTAGTAGTAGATATTAGATAACGATTAGAGACTCAGCGGTGGAAAATGTGAAAAGTAGCTCTTTATCATACTATTATTGTTGTCACCATCATCATCATCATCTTCTTCTTCTTCTTCTTCTTCTAAGGAAATGTGATTCATTGTTAGTTTCCTCTTCTCCTTTCTCTCTCTCTCTCTCTCTCTCTCTCTCTCTCTTTATTCTTCTCTTACCTGCTACTTAACTTACTTACTTACTTACTCACTTACTCACCGGTGTTGGCGAATAAAAGGTGGGTGCAGCAGTTGCTGTGGATGTATTTCCCCCCTCCACCATTAACAACACAACTCCCGTAGAGTCGGCCACGTAGATGTCGTCAGCAAGGAATGAGAAATGTGCTGTTCTTGCTACTGATGATGATGACGATGATGATGGGGGAGGTATAGGCCCGGATGAAAAGACGTGCAAAGGGCTGAAAGTGGTGAGAGATGTAACTCGTTCCATTCTTAGTCCTGATACTTCGTAGGAAAGGAGGGAGGTAGAGAGGAGGATATCATTGTTCAGAGGAGTGCTACTAGTATTTATCGTCGTCATCATGAGCGTGAAAAGAGATAAAGCCGGTCGTCCTCCCAGGAACAAGTGATTATCACGTACCAAATCCGATAATTGTATTTTGGAAAGTGTGAGCTTAGATGTGTGGGATGGTGGCGGTGATAATGAGGAGGGAGATGAGGATGATAGACTTGGCCGGAAATAAACTAAACCAAATTCGTTTAAGTAGCTTCTTTTGATCGATACATTGCGAAGATTAATTGAGAAGGAGGAGGACGTCGTAGTAGAAGCATTGGTTGTAGCCGTATTGGTATGATGGTAGGTGTGACCGTTATGGAGAAGAAGTGAATGACTGCAGTTTGAGATCTGAACATTTTCCATCGACATCGTCCTCATGGAAACAGCAGACGATGAAAGTGATGACGAACGCAAAGCAATAAGCGAGGGAGCTTTCTCAAAAACGAGTCGGTCGGGAAACATAGTGGATATCACCTCTGATGACGGCGTGATAAGGCATGAAAAACCATACCGTCTTGAATCAAACCTAATATACGCACCATTAATAAATATCAACATATATATGTAATATATATATATATATATATATATATATATATATATTTCGCATCAGTATCAGCAGCAGCACCACCACCATCACATCGTATTCGGGAGATTATGTTCTCCCCCTTCTCTGCACCTCCTCTCTCTTCTCGCTCTCTCTTTCTCTCTGTTTCTCTTCCTCTTCGTGTCATCGTATTAGTCGTATTAGCCTCTACTAGGTACTACTAGGTAGTAGTAGCTGCTACCCATATTGTGGAGCGAGAATATTATAGCATGGTGCAGCTGCAAGGGACTGTGCTGTTTCTTCTGACTTGACAGCTGCTTCCAGGCTGACGGCAGTAACAGTACCGTTATCCTCCGCCCTCACCTCCAAGAACCGAACTATGTTATCTCCTCCTCCTCCCACCTTATTACTAATGGCTGTAGATATGTTTCCAAGAAACAGTTGCAGCTCAGTTGTATCTGGTGGGGGGGCAGGGTATTGCGGAAATCGAATGTGGAGTCTAACTTTGAGTTTGGGCGGTGTGAAGAGAGGTAAGGAGGGTACATTTGAAAAGTGGATATGTTCTAAACGTATGGTGCTTGTTCCTCCTCCTCTCACCACATCCCTTGACGACAAGGTGAAGTGATTGTGTGTGCTATCACTAGTAGTGCTTCTAACATCATCTTCCAAAACAATATGACTGAGCCTGCTGTTCGTTACTCGCAAATCAGATACTACTACTTCAAAAAGAGGTTTCACAACAGCAGCAGCAGCGGCAGCACTTGATGATTCTCTTCTGAGTATGCTGGTTGGCAAATAATCAGTAGGCCCTATTATTCCTGAAATGTGCAGCAGTGCTATTGTTGTTACTGATGTGGTGGTTGTGTTTTGGGGGAGTGAAGACGAAGATGATGATGACGAGTAATAGGCTAATAATCTCTGTTGTTCTACTTCGTCAGTAAGAAAGTCATCGATGTAGCTATTTTCGTAATTAATCCCTGACATCTCAATTCGAGTAGTGGTGGTATTAGCGCCCCCACCACCACCACCACCCAAAATAGCAACATGAGACACAATCATGCTTTCTGACAAGTAGGAATAGTGATCATTCGAGTAGTTCTTCTGCAGCTTGCATCCTATATAGCTCACTTCTTTCAGGGAAATACTGCTGCTGCCTTTGCCATAGCCACCATCTAGTTGCTGCAGTAAGATGGTTGTTGCGCCGATATTTTCGGTAAAATTTAAACCAAATATTGAAATATTCATCAATGTCTTCATGAAGACGATGTTGTCGCCAACAAAATATGACGACGACGACGATGATGATGATGATGATGATGATGATAATGATGGTGACGATGACAACGAACCATTTGCACTTTTCGTAAAACCACTCGTTGCCCTTATAAAAACTGCAGCAGTCGCATTATTCGTTGTAGCATCAGCCGTGGTAGTAGTAGTAGTAGTAGTAGTAGTAGTAGTAGTTGCTGTTGTTATTGTTCTGTTTACACTTTCGAATCTAACCCGTGAAAATGTCGTGTCTGAAACGCAGACCGTCATCGTCCTCGTTGTGTAATTATGATGATGATGCATAAGATCTATCCTGTCGGCAAGCATGACCTCTTTCAAGATTGCTGTGATGTTGTTTTGAGGATGAGGTGGCTCCGCTACAAATGCTGCATCAGTGATAGTTACGTTAGAAACATGCAGGCCTATTGCCCGCAGAGTGCTGCCAGGAACACTTGTTCGTGCAATGAAAGCAATGCTAGAGGAGGAGAGAGCGGAGGAAGTGTGTTGTCCTCCCCCTCCTTGTATAGAGACGTCGATGAGAGTGAGAGAAGAAGGGTTTGACGAGGAAGAAGAGGGTAGGAACCGGCTATTTTCCAAATAAAACAATCCGTCATTGTGATGATGACGACTATCAGATGGCGGTAAATCTGATATAGTTGAATTAACGATGAAAATGTTGCCAGTTCCAATTAAATGCAGTGGACCACAATTCGCCAGTATTCCGAACGAAATTACAACCTGAAAGATAAACTAATGTCATAAAACTCTCTCTCTCTCTCTCTCTCTCTGTGTGTGTGTGTGTGTGTGTGTGTGTGTGTGTCTACTCCTCTCTCTCTCTCTCTCTCTCTTCTCATATACATGTATATATATATATATATATATATATATATATAAATATGATATCATCGTATTATACACTAGTATTCAAGTATTTGTATTAGCTGTTTTGCATCATCTTTGAAAATAATATTTGATAATCTAAATCTCAACTGTAGGAAACTTTAATCTAGAATATGTTAGTTAGTCTTTATTTGATGAAACGACGATGAATACTACATTTTCGAATCTGATCGAGAAGTTTTGAGGCACCGACTGCGTGGCATTGTAGTTGGAAGCGTTGCTGCTAGCAGATAACCATGGATTGAATGATGGTGTTATGCTTGCCATCCCCAAAGCTTCAGAGTCACTAAAGCACGTAATAACACTGCTGGGACCATCGCCTGTTATTCCGATATGATATATATATATATATATATATATATATATATATATATTGATAAATATTCACTCAAGTTGCTTCGATAAAGATATAGTACTATAACTACCATGGCGGTGGTGCACAAGGGCGTAATACATATAATATATATATATATATATATATATATATATATATATGAAATCATTATGTCGTGTTCCATACGTTGCAAAGATGCATGATGAATGAATATAAACATCATTTCTCTTCATCTTAGAACTATCGTGCCACTCCAATTTTCTTTTTCCTCATCGCAATAATACCAATAATGACGACATTTTGTCTCCTCCTCCCATCTTCGTCGATTAGAGGCAGGTTCTGTGTCTGTGAATACTTTGTTGCGCTAGATGGAGAGTAAATACTAGGCCCCCCAAGCTGGTATGTGGTGTTAGCTGCCAAGGAAAAAGTAGTAGTAGTAGAAGTAGTGGTAGTGGTGGTGGTGCTACTGCTACTACTACTGCTGCTACTGAAAGAAGAAGAAGAAGAAGAAGAAGAAGAAGAAGAAGAAGTGCCGACGCTCGTGGCCTTTGCTGCGGACACAGTTGGCACTGCGGTGTCGAAGAAGAAGAAGACAAAAAGTCCCAAAAGGAGCAAAGTGACGGTGGCCAGTCTACCATTTCTTTCATTAAAAAGACAGAGATGTATATACACAACCAATCAGCTAGAAGCAATGATCATACGACCCTAATTACTTCTACTTACACTTTGACTAACTTCACCTACTACATTGCCACTTTTGCCAGGCTACACTAACGAATATTACCTTGGCGCTTGTCTGCCAATTTTGCAGCCACGAGTAGTACAATGGCATTGTAAGGACATGTGTCCAACTACTGCGACGGTTGGGAGGAGAAAGCTTTTAGGGATATTAAGCCTCCGCTGTAATAATTCGTGGGTGCTACTTTCTGCCTATCTACCCACCACCCGTGGTATACATCTGACGAATACAGAATGGAACTTATATGCGCGTAAGAGCAGCTTGAAGACCGGCTGACCTTCGCCCTCCTGCTCCGGAGTGTTCTATTTGCGCTCGCCTCGGATTAGCAATGTGAGCATTATTTCACGTTGGTTTTGGGTCCTTGCGACAACGTAATCCCGTGCATAATCGTGTAAAATAGCCTGCGTTTTATCCTTTCTGCTTATTCAATGACAGAACCCATCATGGCAGCATCCGAGCTCCAAGTGCACACACGCCTTCGCTTGGACATCGAGAATATGGTATTGATGTGTCTATGCTAGAAACCATCCTGTTGTTGTAATGCTACGCTGTAAAGCATATTCTAATCTATGTAATTGTGTTTTATAGACCAACGCGATCGAGGACTTGGCCAAAGACATCAACGGCAGCAACGACTCAAACGTGATAAATAATTTTGCTGCTTTCGAGCAAGTTTTTTTTTTTCTGAAGCAATGACAGTATTGTTGTCCAACTTAAACAATTAGATTAAAGCATCATTGGATGCAATGATAGCAGTGGACGAGGACGTAACCGCGACTGAAAGGGTAACATGTAGATAGATAGCGCTCGCTTGCCAACGCCCATTTCAGCAGTGCAACTAAAAAGTTCCTTACTTATGCGTTGAATCTATAAAGTCGTTACAGCGGATGGAAATGCATCTTCAGGGGATACGTATTCTAATGAAAAAAATACGGAAGTAAGTAGACGTATTCACATCCAAAGATGAGCCTATTTTTCTTAAATGCGAACACTGATGAGACAATCAACATATATAGCCTGGCACCATATACATAGCTCATGAGATTCACATAGACGTTGATGTGTACAGGCCAGCAAAGACAATACCAAACCTGATAGATAGAACCCCGCAGTGTTAAATTGCTATTATTTAGATGATGAGCAGACCATAATGCTGACACTAGAATGATGGCACATATAGAGAGAGTAGTCGATCATCAGCCAGATCCATGCGGCTAGAAGTAATGGCAATAGGTCATGCTGTGTATATATGATGTTCTACGATTACAAATACAATGAACCAAGGACAACCGTTACGCAACGTTCCTGCATGCTACACGCATAATGACAAAATGTATAGATGTGGCGCATGTGTGCTATAGCTTCTGCACGTATTATCACCACGATACAAAACGACCACAACTCATCGGAAATAGCAATCAGTACATTTGGCTGCTATGGAAGTACCTTTCTGTGATAGAGCACCGTTCCACCTTGCCCCTATTGTTATCGACGGCGGGGGCGAGGGGGGGGACACCGAACAACACGATGAAGAAATCACACATCAACGCCAAGTTCACGTAGTAGTATCATAGAAATAGAGAGCGATCTATACTGTATACCGCCTTTTTAGCTACGCAATCTCACCCAAAAGTAATTCTCTCTCTCTCTCTCTCTCTCTCTCTCTCTCTCTCTCTCTCCCCACTTTTTCCTCTCTCTCTAGCATTGCAACCCACCCCCCCGCCCCCCTCCTTCTTGGAATTAAAAAAAAGAGTTTGGTGCTATTATTATCGACGTGAAATACTACCGGGAAAAGGAGAGCGTGGCTATACTTCCTTCTCCTCGTCCTCATCATCATGCATGTGAGTATATTTATAGTCGATTAGATGTAAAAAAACTGTGTATCGAACAGTATGAATCGGAGGAAGGCTGTATGTGCACATAAATCATAAATATGCACGTAGCTATGAATGCAATCATGTTACCAGTGACTCTATAAAAGGTATGCGTTGCAGCTAGAATTGTATTCAACGTCCGTGCAGAATCGCTATCGATCACTAGATACGCGGTGCTAGCTGCGCAGTCTAGATGTACATCACTAGATCACTAGTTCATGCGTGACCATTGCGAGATGAACATTGTGTGGCAATAACGATGCAACGAAGCCGTGTGCATGCAACATCTAGGATGCGCGTATGATATGAGAACACAATAAACAAGCGTCTAGCCAGACTTGGTGAATCGATTGTACTTTACAGCATACGCCATGAACGCATCATAAACATGATACGAAGTTTCATTTGCTTTAATAACAACCACAGCTCATGCGTTGCTGGCCAAGGAGCAGACTACATTCCATGCTTACAGCTTGGTTGACCAAGCAGCCACGCTAATTAATATTGAGCATTCGCAGCCCTGTACGAGAAATGCTATGACTTGCCAATGCATAGTTTCGTATAATATATGGACGACGTGCCGCATGTGCAACGGTTTCATAATATGAAGTGTCAACAGTTATCGGAAAAACGCAGTGATTTATTATAAATGAATAGTATATTCTATCATCATGATATCATCATTCACCACGAATCAGCCATGGTATACGCAGCTGCCCTATTCTGTGACTCAAAAGCATACATCGCTGCCTCATCGGTACCCATTCTTTTATTGACAGAATCGGTTGCATGAACGATTTGCTTGTCTGACTCCCCGTCTCCTTTCTTCTCAGAGATGTACGCTACAATGGCGGTGATATTATCATCACTTCCCAGCTGTAGAGCGTCGCCAACAATGCTAATCACGACGGAAACGAGAAAAACTGAGATAGAGATTACAATCTGCATTAGTGACATGATCGTACCTTTTAGAACCATAGTCAGCATGCTTGACTGTATTGTTGAGAATATCAACTGTTCTCTGGGGTGAAAGTACGTCCCTAACGGAGAAGAAAGAAAAGTAATGAACAACGGAATAATATTAAAACCAGCACACTACTTTCTATCCAAAATTATCATGCTAAATTATCATGAGCGGAAAGAACTTATTATGCAGTAAACTCGTGCTCGTTTAGTACCAGAGCCCATCAGTAGCAACAACGAGAAACTCGTCTCCAGGTTTGAGCAGATACTCATAAATCTATAATAATAACATGAATGATAAATAAGGGAGACGAAATAAATAGAAAGAAATGGAAGGAGTCCTTTCTCACAACCCTATCTCAACATGAAAAGGAAGGAAGGAAGAAGAAGAAGAAGAAAAAGTAGGAGAAGAACTCCTTTCTCAATCGAAACAATAGAAAGAAGGTTCATAACAACTCTCTCTCTCTCTCTCTCTCTCTCTCTCTCTCTCTCTTATAATCACAAAATGCAATAAACACAACATGGCACACACACACACACACACACACACACACAGACGTGCGGGCGCGCACATGCTGTACTAGTAGAAATGAAGGCGGGAGAATCACTGCCGCTACACCCAATGTGTGTGCAGACGTATTATCAGTTTGAGAGAGAGGGGAGGGAGGGGGGGGAAGAGGAAGAGAGAGATCATCATCTTGCATGCATCATTCAAAATAACAAGAAAATTAAAAGATATCAAAATATACACACTGGCATGCACATGCAGAAGCAAAGACGAGGCTCTGCAAATCATACCTCTGGCTCCGAAGTGAGGTACTTTGCGATTTTCCTATCACCGATGGCCCTGGAAACCTGAACGACACCACCTGTTCGGAGCTTGCCATCTTTAGTAAGCTTCACAAATCCTCCTCGGCTTTCAATGTCCTCCCTCTCTTTCTCATCGGAAGCAAGATGCATTTTGTTTAATGCAATTGCTTCGGTGCCACGGCACAGCACCGCCATGGAGTCCCCAGCATTTGCAACATACATCTTCCTCCCAGATATCAACACAGTGCATGCTGTGGTACCTTTAGGTATTTTTAAAAGCATACAGTAACAATATGTTCAGGCTACAACTTTGACTTCTTTTTCTCTCTTTTCAATAATACCAGAAACATCCTCCGCAAATTCGGCGGATTTTAGAAATTCCTGGTTCAGAAGATAGTGTGCTTGCTTTAGAACAGCCTGGCAAATAATCATATGAAGTAGCATTATCATCATTGCTGTCAGCTACCACATAGTAAGTAGCAATACCTTGGGATCTTTCTTCTCCTGAATAGGTTTTAGCAGCTCAGGCAGTGCCGATGAGACGAATTTGGCTGCTCCATCTCCTCCATGACCATCATATACACCAAATAAGTGAAGATCTTTGTTACCGAATAGATTATGTTTGACGATATGGTAGTCTTCCATATATCCTCGTTTTCCCATTGTTGATATCACGCCTCCTCTTATAGATGGCGGAGGTGGAAGATTACTACTATTAGCCTCTTCTTTTTTCTTCTCTTCATCAAATTTTAACTCTGGCAGGGCCTCTGTGCGTGGCTTGATGTACTGTTTTGGAGCTAATGGATGAACAGCAGACCAAATCAAAGAATAGATATTGATGATAATTAGATAATATTTTCGAGAAATAAAACACATCTACGCAACTACAAACTCCTAAGTTTGTACTGGTAAGGAAGGAAGAGGAGACGAAGAAGGAAGAGGAAGAGGAATGAGGGTGACGGGAATAACACGCAAATGAATGCAAAGCCCATTCACACACACACACACACACACACACACACACTGACTGTCACCACTTTCTATCCCTCTTCTCTTTATTTAAAGCGGTTTTTAACACCTTCAATTTTTGGTGCATTTTTGATAGCAGTATCCAGCATAAGCTTCCGCTCCTTATCTTTCGCATTCACCTAGATGACACAGATGGGAGTGAGTACCAAGGGAAGTTGTCATAATGGCAGCAAGGAAGAACTACAATTCTCCTCCTATTCAACCACCTTGGAGACAAGGCCTTCTAATACTTTGACAGCTTCCGATGCTGTAGGACGGTCTTTAGCTTCAGGAGCCCAGCATTTCTTCATGAGAGAAAACAATTCCTTTTCACAGTCGGATGGCGAATTGGAATGAGGGGGGGTAATATCAGGCCTAAGATCATCCTTGCAGATTGCTTTCATCAAGGACAATCTGTCGTAGCGGGTATCGACAACAGTGTAAAAGTTTTCCGTATCCTTTTCTGCGCCCATATATCTGCGTAATTTAAAAGCAAGAGTGCTCTTAAGAAGTTAAATGAGAGCGAATAGGAGAAAACCTACGATATCAATATATCTTCACTACGTTCTTCAGATGTTAAAAGAAAATGTTCATTTCTCCTCATTGTTATTTTCTCATCCACAAGAAACTTTTACGTACGGTAAGTGGCCCGTGTAGAGTTCATTCATTGAGACGCCAAGAGCATATATATCACATGCACGTGTGTGGCTGAAGAAGTAATGGATGGAAGAAACATTTGTGTAAGGTATCCTAGGCAGTAATTTCAGAAGCATAGCAATTGCATTCATCTGCAGCTTTCCTTCTGTCTCTCTTTCATTCTTCTCCTTTTCTTGTTCACTTCTTTAAAATTTTCATATTTTTTTTTAAACTCATATCATTTCAAATTCTATCATCACCATGAGCACAACCACAGCTGCAACTACTACTACTACTACTACTACTACTACTAAAACCACAAAATGTTACTAACTTTTTCCTCAGGAACAACTCAGGAGCCATGTACTCGAACGTCCCCATGATTTTCTTGAATCCTGCGCTCGGTCTTGTTGGCCTTTTGATTGCATCCCCCTCATCTAAAAGCTAGGTACCGAAGGGAGACAAAGGAAATACTACTCAGAATATATTCATGAAAAGAGTCGAAGAACCACCTTTTTTTCGTATTCTGCTAGGCCAAAATCGGTCAGTGTTGCAACCCCATCATTCCCAAGCAGGAGATTATGAGGCTTGATCTTGATATATACCATCCCAATATTCCATAAAAATGATAGATAATCAAAATAGGAATCATGATAAATAATTATGATAAACTGTGGTGAATAACTCAACTCACGTCTCTGTGGATGACACCCGAGTTGTGCATATTCTCGATTGCACGAGCGAGATCCAGGCAGAAGAGTACAACAAGCTTGAAATCCTTTTGGACTGGAACTAGTCGAAGATGCATCAGCTCATACATACTCCCGTGTGGCTTCCACGGAAGAATGTAGGCGTAGTTCGGAGCAGTCTCGCAAACAGCCAACGGTTTAATGATATTTTTGCACTTGAGCTGCTTCATAATTGCAAGTTCCTGATCGAAGCGATCAAAGCAGTCGGAATCTGTAATTTTTATCTGAAAACAGATATTTCATAATCAGAATTTAGTTCGATGCGGATTTGATTTCACTTTACCCACCTTTTTAACGACAACCGTCTCGCCCTTTACGGAGTCACCTGTGAAGACGATGCTCCCGGGTGTCTCACACAAAACTCGTTTACGTTGGGGTACTGTCTTCTTTATTTCGACGGCAACGTTTTCGTCGACTTCCATTGCTGAGGCTGGCATCTTACGTACAATTCTGTGCGAATGTGTTTTTCGTGATGTCGCGTGTTTGGTTGACGCCTGAGAAGGTATGAAAGTTTCAAAAGTTAGAGTTGGTAACCAGGTAAAAGAAATCAAAGTTGTTAGTGTCTACGATTTAATAGGGTTATCATGGAGTGTGGTACTATTCACTACTGAGGAAGAGTGGCGATCAGGATGTGGAGGATCCACTGAGTGGCAGGCCACGTGTCTACGTACTTGTTGAGTCACTTGTGCTGTCGCATCCGAATAACATAGGGCATTTACATGCTATGAGCAATGCGCAAATGATGCATGTAGGTGAATGCGGATAGGGGATTTGGGAGCAGAGACATGCATCATTTAGATCTTAGAGCATCATCTTGTAGATCTATTTGGGTGTGAAGTGAGTGAAAGAGTGAGTGAGAGTGAGTAGTGAGAGGTTTCCTACCTGTGCTACCTACTTTACTCCGAAAGAACATCATTTTTTACTATGCGACAAGGAACAAACAAGATCGCACCCTCAAAATTGTTAGTTGCATAAAAATAAAATAAAGAGAATCAATCAACCATTGAAATTAAGTTGCCAACCCCACACCCGAACTTTCTTCCAACGCAACAGGGGAGTACAAGAAAGGGGAAGGAAAAGAACAAAGAGGACGAAAAATTTGGACACGAAAAGGGAGGCAGAAAACAATCAATCAGAAGAGGAAATCTGTTTCCTCCTTCTTTCTTCCTCAGCGTGAAAGGAATTAAAGTATTCACATCCAAAATGGAGTCGAAACAGCTTGTCCCCGCTGCCCCCACTCCAACAACCAATCCGTCGACTCCTCTTCAGGTTCTTTGCCATAATTTAGAATTAATCCGTTTTTGCTTTTTTGACCAGAATGCTAATTTTATCAGTTCGAGATTGTCGTCTTCCACCGACAAAATGAGATCACTGTGGTTGCGATCGTCCCTCGATTACAAACAGCATTATTGGGTGACGTCAGTAACTCTTCACCAACCAATAATCCAGCAATCAGTGTTCAAATCCAACGTCTTTTATCAACATTCATGGGGGGAGTGATGTCACGAAACATGCAAGAATTTTGGGAACGTGCCATGGACACGCAGGCTGGATTAGTACCGACACCAGCCAGTCAGAAGAGCATCAATGCTCTCCCAACAAATCATATTCAGCCATTTGAGAGAATACTATCTGATCGATGCACTGTTTGTCAAGAAAAATATGAAATTGGTGACAAAGTTACACACCTCCCGTGCGGTCACACTTTTCACAGAGAATGCGTGATTCAATGGTTGAAGCAGAAAAACTCATGTCCTCTCTGTAGAGCAAAGGTCGACAATGAAGACGACCAGAAAGCTGAAAGTGGAAATTTGAACGAAGACGACCAGAAGGATAAAAGTGGAAATTTGAATGCCGGTGATACTAGCGAGGAAAAAGACAGTCAAAAACAGGGACAAATTGAGGAAAATTCGCAAACTATTGCTTGGTCAGATTCTAAAGTGGAGGAGGTTAAGAATAACACCTCCAATCCTACCCAAGTAACAAGAGCTTCACGCGCGTCCTTTGTACCTTCATCATTGTTATCAGCTACCACTACAGTAACGCCCCTTCCAAACGCTGTTCTCCCTATTCGTCGTGGAATGCAAAGGCATTCGCATCCACAACCACAGACCTCTGGGCACGGATGCTGCACAATTTCATAAACCGATTCATATCGCTTACATGGAATTTAGCTCGATTTAGAATGAAAATCATACCACAAATGAAGTATCATGGTTGTAGTTTTCATGGGCCACTAATATCATTCCCGATACTTTTCAAGGACATGGAGCACCTTCTTATTCATGTATCCATCCTCCTCTAAATCCATTGTATGATCCCAGAACGGACTTATTGGGGATTTACAGCATACAGCATTAATAGTGTACATATCTTCACTCTCGACCATAATTTCCTGGTCGTTGTACAGCTTGTTCAGCACGAATAGCTAATTTTAAAGTGGAATATTTAGACCACATATTAGCCAATAAAATATCCATCCTATGTTTCTAACACAATGCATTCACATGTTCTAGTTTCCTCAAATGAGTGGATAAATAACAGCCAGAGAAATACGATCTACACATGGAAGGTGTGCTTGAAGCCTGAGTGTGCTATGCCTGAATCATTATTATCCACATTGTGTATGTGCTTCACAACGCTACGTACTAGCGTACCTAGGTACGGACGCACGCCGCAATGCGCAGCATGGCGCAGATCGTGTCGCGATTGCGATGTCGCATGTTACTTCACAAATACACACAGTGCTAAGAGGGGGCCTTGATTCGCAATCGAGCGTGCATGCAGAATTATATTAATAACGCATTCCATCTATGAGTTAAATAAAAACATTGTATGATTATCAGCATGCTGGGCTAATGAAGTTGTGCGTCGGTACGAAAGTGGGCTCCACAGAATGTCGCCATGTGTGGTATTAAATTGTAATCTCTTCGTCATCGCTATCAATTATCTGTGCAGGACCTAGGGATGCTGCTACTCTGTCTGCTCTATTCGAGGCACTGATGGAATTTTGGGGTTCTGAACCCACTCCTACGCAGCGCTCTTTCACCCATTCTGCATCTCTGAATGCCATCCCAACCCCTGGATGGTATCTATATTTTTCCTCGATGACCCCACTCATCATTTGAGATCTTCTTTTTTCAAATTTGTGAAGCTCGGAGATGTAGCGTCTGAGCGTTGAAAATTCATGGGAAGTTCCGATTCTTTTCCGACACATATTAACTAGGTCTTGGCCAGACCCAGTGTACATTAGTTTTTCGAGAATTATGCTCATAGCTTTATCAATATTTTCTCCCGTTAAGGCGCTTACCTCTATAAAGCTGCATCCGTAATATCGTGCTAGTATTTCTCCTTCTCTTGAATTCACAACTAATCTCGGACCAACCGCTTCAATTACACTATCCTGGAGATAACTTGGAAGCATATTGAGGTCGCGAGAAACGGTTTTCTGAATAATAGCACCTCGATCGGAGTAATCTTTTTTGTTTGCAACGATAAGAATTCTTTCTTGTCTGTTAGCTGCTGATCTTTCATAATCTCTGCTGTGATGGTGGGAATCATTCCCTTCTCTTCCCTCTCCATTTTGTAGTTGCTGATAGTGCTTCTTATACTCCTCAGGATGCCACCAGTTCTCTTTACTTCTTGCAGCATGGGCATTTAGCCATAGAAGTACTCGCTCAAAGGTGGATCTTCGTGTTACATCGTACATTACAATGAATGCATCGCATTCATCTATCATTGGTTGCGGTGGTGATGGAATTGAAGTATCAGGTGAAACATGAGACTCAGCTGATGGAGTCAGAATAGAAGTTGACGATGATGATCCTGATAGGTATCTCATGTCCCCACGAATATCAAAAAACGTAATTGTACGGCTCATTTTTTGAATTTTCATTCCATTTTTCCTTTCGTATTCAATTGATTTACTATAATCTCCCATAACTTTCACAACAATCGGCCAGTTTCTTCTGGCGTTTTCTTCTCCTTCCCCGCTCATCATGGTAACTGTAGGCTGTTCATCGTGACGAAATTTAGATTCCAGAACACGGCGGGCGAATGACGTTTTCCCAACGCCCTCGTCTCCAAGGAGGTGAATTTTAATGTGAAACATGCATGTTGGTAGTTGAGGTGATATTTGGGAATTAGCCTCACCCCAGCATTTTGCTTCCTTCAAGGCTTTCTCCCAGCGCTCAGGATCAGCTCTCCGCTGTTTCACAACGTAGTTAGCTTTTCCCGTAGGTAATGTATTACCCATTGCTCCTGTATTGAATATTTAGTACATATTTTGACTTCTTGATCTTCGTATTCTTTTTACTGTCGTGTTAGCTTCGATTAAAGCACAAGAGCTGGAGTTGTTAAAGTTGTTCCTACGGCGGGTATCGTCAACAGCTACGCCACTACCTACTTCCCACAAGCGAGTGGATCCCGGACCTAGTCTAGGCGAACGAAAAGTAAAAGGAAGAGGTCTTGTCTTTTAGTCGTCGTAGTGTCGTACTATTACTACTATGTTCTGAAGATAGCTCTTAGTAGCTCGGTAGGTAGGTAGATAGGTAGGTAGAGTAGGTAGTCTTTTCCTCCTTCTTCTTCCTCCTCCTCCTGTTCTTCTTTCCTGCACGACGAAGATGGAAGGAGAGCTTTGAAAAGGAGAAAGCTACGAGTACTACCTGGGCTACTACCACCCCGTCCCTTTGGGCAAGAGCGACAACTATTTATAAACAAAATTGGCCTGCTTTAGACCAGAGCGACAGACAGGATGAAAGTGCTTGCTTGCGACAATCAAATCGGTCCATCAACACATCAACACAGAGTGTTCACACAGACATCACATGTTGATGGTATCCCCCAACGAGTGAGTTACTCAGAAAAGAATTGACGGGTGGGAGGATCACGCTACTGGGCTTCACCACTCACCACAAGACTTGAACACGTGCGACGAAAAGCTAGTCATTTCACGTTGCTAGCCTGAAAGTAGTGAAAAGTGGTGATACACTACAGGTGTCACGAGAGCACGACGAACAATTTGATATCCTCAGAGGGTTGAAAGCTCCAATATACTAATCAGTCGAAGAGTAGATGATGCTCCTGACCTATCGTTCATTTCTTCCTGCGGTATTGACAGTTCTTCTTCTGTCATCATCAGTGAAGATTACTTCTGGTACACCAGACCGAATGTCATGCGACATTTCGACGTGGAGTGTAGGTGCAGCAGTCACCACACAGATGAACGTCGGTTCCCGCACAATGTCCGATGGATCTTCTGCAATATCAATAACAACTGATATGCCGTCAAGCAATAGATATTTTCCAAATTATCAATACAGTATTACCGTATCTACAACAGCGATTTTATCGCAGAAAGTAGTAGTTTCAGCTGGCTCAATAAATGGGCAAGTTTGCGTAAACAGGTATCACTAGTATACATGATGCCAACAATTCTGGATGAAGTACATTGCTTCTTCATTTCATAATTTATTCATTTAGAAACGTGCAGAGGCACTCGCACACATACACGTGGACTGCACCTGCGGCTGGCTCGGGCACCGTATCCTTTCACATTCTGGCGGGAAATCTGGATGTCGTCTATGTTCTTGTAAGATTCGATCGAGATTATGCAATTTAAAATCTTTACCGATGATGTTGAATGTGTGCTATCTCAGCCTTCAACGACAACATTCACGGAATTAACCTCCACAGCTCCAACGGTATTTGCTTGTCGAACTTGTTTCTTCTTACCTAAACTAAGAGCTTATGATTTAATCATCGCAGTCTACCTTCAACCCTACAAGTTCTCCCATTGTTATAAGTCATAGTCCCAGCGCGGCTCCTTCAATTTCGGCTTCTCCAACAACTCTATCAAACAATCATGTAAGAGAGCAGAACGATGATGATATCGAGCCTCCCTTAATTCTAACAACATGTGTGTTTTAAAATTAGAATGCTTGCTTTGATAGTACGCTCAATACTTATCAATGTTCATTTACGGATAAAGGACTCACGGTCTGTCATCTGTCTTGATGCAAAATGTGATAGGGTGTTACGTCGACAGTTATATCCCTTCTGTAACCCTAATGTATGTTCCTCACATTACTGCTACCCGATGATATATCGATTACGTCCTTCAGATACTATGGTCCTACAGTAATAGCGAGATTGCCTTTAATGTTTCAAAATCGACTGATGGGTGGGTTAGCCTGGGATTTGGAAAGGAGATGGTTGGGGCCGTTGCTGTAATTGGATGGTGCATAGGAGGATCACACTTCATACAAGGTTGGTACTACTCGGACTGCATACAGTAATGAGTGAGATCATCAAGAGCAACTTTTTGACTTTTGTACTAGCGGGTCATCAGTTTTGTTACCGATAGTTGTGGTCACCCATTCAATTTTTAAATCATAAATCAGACTACAAACTCAACTCTAAGCAAAGTAGCGGTGTGAATCCTGTGAGTACTGTTCTCCGTGATCTCGCTTGCAGGTATAGGAGACTGTTTTAATCATATCATTTGAAGTGTAATCGTTGACGAGGGTAGGAATAGCGACGATCAGGATTCTCCTCATGATTATGTATCATATTTACAGCGAAATAAACGGAGTGACGAGCATTAAGTACATTCAGCCTATAAGTTCAAATGATCTAACAATTGATCTCACCACTTTTCAAAGGGTATATGCCCGTCGTAAGAAATGAATTAGATGATGTGCAGTGATCTGAATACATTAATTGATTTTATCAAAAGAACAAGAATGATTAAGACTATTGTTTCAAGGTCATATACGCATGGGGCACATCAGATTCGAAATCGAAGTAATTTAGCCATATTGAAGAATCATCAGTTTGACAGTTTTCCAAGCATTTGTTTTTCAATTATTTTTGACTTGTCATTGTCCCATATATTCCGCTGTTCCTCATCTATCGTAGGCACGATGATGATGATCAAGGCCGGGCCGAAATTAATTTTAAAACAGGCGAAGCTAAACTTATTGATGATGAAGATCATGCCCTAGGGCACGGAATATGCATGTGGATTGCATTCTCGTTTCTTCTTGTTTCTGGAATTCTTGTATCAAGATATGGTAAAACCTTTGCCCCAACCCGATGGCTCCTCGCACACATCGGTCTTCATTTCCTCGGTAGTAGTTGCGACATGAATCTCTTCTCACACCTAAGTGTTATAAAGCCATTGGATTTTGCGCGGAGGATCTGAATTTGAATATGTCCATATACTACTACTCTCAATGACAAGACAAATATCATGATTCCAATACTACTTCTCTCAATGACAAGACAAATACTATGAATCCAATACAGCTCTAATCTTCGCCTCTGCGGGGCTAGGAATTGCATTTGTACATTTTGATGAGGTAGTAGATAATTTTTCTCCTGGGACTCAAATGTTTATAACTGTCATCATGATTAATCATCGTAACATGCTCAGCCACTGGAGTCATCTCATGGGCAACTTGGCCTTGTAATCTGTATTGCTCTAATTTGCCAGGTGCAAAGAATAAATTCTCTATCCATCTATTCAACAGTCTGTCGAGGAAATCTGATCGTGCTAATTGTTATCACATATTGACCAGATTCTGGCAGGAGGATTTTTGCGACCGGATAAATCTGTACCAAAGTCAAAAAAGAGATTTATGTGGGAAATTGGGCATAAAGTAAGTTGATCAGTAAGGAAGAAATACAATTTTTGTTGTCTCTACTATGAAATATATTTACATATAAACCTCACCATATATCGCAGGGAGTTGGAAGCGCAATCGTTGTAATGGCATTAGTAAATGTATTTACGGGACTTTTACTTGAGGGCGAAGGCGACGAAGGAGGAGAACATTCCCTCTTCCTGTAAAATTTTATTGTTTTGGAAACATCTTCGACTTGGAACTTATTCATGTACCATATTCAGTGGCCTCCATGTAGGGTGGATACTCTTCATCGTTGTGGTATGTTGTTTCTGAATGGTTTGCGAAACCTTATCATGCATCAGTATTTAATTATGTTTGTGTTTGTGTTTGTGGCAGACGATTTGCATTTTTGAGTTTCTTTTTCGAGGAAGGCTAAAATCGGATGAAACTCTGGACGATTTGGGAGATCAGATGCATCAAGAAATGGATGATAGAAAAATCGTGACTAACGACGACATCGGAAGTAAAGGAGGCACATCCATCATAGCTTCGGGAGAGCCTCAAGTAGAAGCTATCGGTGGGTCCATAGTTATTAATCAGAATGGTGATCGTGTTGCCCATGTGTGACAAAGCCATGACGAATTTCAGCAACAAAAAGGCAGGTGCAGTCATCATGACGCATTATCAGCAACTTTGCATTGTTAGATCGGGTCAGACACCTTGCAACACAGTCGATGTGGCAGCTGCTTGTTGACCAGCTAGCCAGATTCTCTAAAATTTTGATATGTGGGGTGTGCTTGTTGAGATGTGCCATGCATTTTGATGACTTGCACATGATCGGAACAACATTGACATGTAGCTGCATGTTTGCAGCAGCATCATATGCGCCCAGTGGATGGTCCATTCACGGTTAGGTTTCGCATGCTGTGCTTTCAAACAGTTTCTTCAAGACCTCACACCGCCACATGAGCCTAGGATGACCATTGAACAAATTTAATTTGATTGATCACATCCGTCTTGCATCTTCGCAGTCAGTTTCAGTTGTGCCTTGCTGTTTGAGGTGTGTCTTCGATCACGTCAGCACCTCAGCGTGTTGAATGTCATGTCAAGTCTGGGACATCGACGTTTCAACACGTCAACAATTTCACTTGCTAGCTTGGCCGCGCTCACCTTGACACCCCAGCTAGCCAGCACCGGAGCTCGCAAAATTTGGATGATGAACAATGATGACAAACGGCATTTCAAAACGTTACAAAGACATTTGCAGGGTGCAAAACGCAGTGCCTCGAATGACCAACTTCAGTGAGGTCCAACTAGTGAAACCAGAAGGAATCAAGAATGGCATTCTGGCCATCGAGGAGCTTGCAGATCTCATTTTGGGACTGAGAGATCTCCTTCTAGGACCAGGGGATCTTCTTCTCCGATCCCTCGGTCCACGACGGTCACAACAATTGAACGTGAGAACGTGATCGAACCCAACATGCATTGAGTTGCATGTCACGTTGAATGAACGAAGGATTACAGTGGTGCAGTTGAAAGGATCATTGAATGTGCAACTCCATCAGTCCGCCACACCCTCCTCGATCAACAGGACCACCAATGGAAAGTTGAATTTGAGGTTCGTTTCACATCCGCTTGCCGCGCGATTGCCAAGATGGGCATGCATGCATTCAAGCCTGGCCGCAAATAGATGATGGTTGTTGCGACTTAAAATCTTATGTTGTCGCATGGGCAAATTTGGATGGATTTTGTAGGTACGTCTCTCCATTGGAATTACGATGGGATTGACCACTAGCGACGTCACGCCTCTGTGCCAGACAGACCATGATCACGACGACGACGACGACGATGGGAGGGGGCCTACACAAGACACGGTGAACCCTCCTTAATTACTCAATAACTTACTCGTAGTTAATCTAGAAGTATATAAAAAGGACTTTGAAAGGAGGTGTCAATGTTTGAAAGAATTTCTGTACCATAGCTGCTGCTGCCTGCCGCTGCCGCTGCGAAGTGGTTTGTTATTTTTGCTTACTTGCATGTCCCTAAAATTGTTTAACTTTTGATGTTGTCCTAGATCATCTAATCTTCCCAAAATATTGGTGGGACTTACACTATTGGCATCGTGCGCGATCTGGTCATTGTTGTCTTCAAGCAATGAGAGAAAGCTGTCCTTGAGTAGTCGTTTTATGCCATCTGCACAACGGCTCTCTGTTGGTTCAAGAATCCATCAAAATATTCCACTGCTGTCAAAGAAGGCTTCATCCTCTCCTCAAAGATGTAAAGATCGTGTGTTTAGGAAGGTTAACACTACAACAAACTATCTACATAGCAGTATACCCGAGACAACTCATGAGATGTTGTTTAACGACGAACTCTGCTGCTTAATTTCTTAGAATTCTTTGCGAGACCGGATTATCTCTCCTCATGCTACCCAGGTACATTATGAGAACCTTTATCCGGTCAATTTGTGTCGTGCATGAGTGTTACTGACTGTTCTCAGGAACCACACTTTGCGCTGCTGTTCGATTGCGATGGTGTTATAGTACTAACTGAAGAGTTGCATAGGTAACAAATCAATTGCATTTCACCAGCATTCGTCACAACCTAATGGTGTTCCATTCTCTTTGGCCTACATATTAGACTGCTCATCACGAGTCCTCCCTTTCCCTCTGTTCTAAAACAAACGACTATATCTTCTTAGAATTGCATATAATAAGGCCTTCCAGAAATTCAACGTTCAGGTGGAAGTTTTTGTCCGTTCGAAAATAAAGAAAGAGGCAGGAAGCGAAGAGAGAAGTGTTAAAAGAGAGAAGAGGGTGAAGTACAATTATTACCACTGTTCTAATATTTTATATTCGACATCATTATTATAAGATTGAGGGTAAAGCAGTAGATTGGAATGTGGAGCACTATGACGTCCTCCAAAACACGGTTGTTTGTTGGTTCCTACATTCACTATTAGTTTTGGTGTTGTTATATGTCTGTATCTGCTGGGAGTTCGCATGTCGTAGTACAAATTATAGCATAATCGTCGTTCTACATTGTACCAGGTGGTGTATAAATTTGAATAAACGCTGTGTGTGGCGCAACAGTTAATTGTTGCTGCAGAGTTCATAAATGGTGGTGGTGATGATGATGATGGTAGAAGCAGCCCAAAGTGGTTCTTCTTGTTTAAACAACTATGTATACCATCGCATTTAGATTGGAGGTGGGAAACCTAAAATGAAATGGCATTTTAACAAATATGGTTGGCCGAGTTCTAGGTAGTAGTAGTAGTTGCAGCTGACCGATCATTCCATGTCTGATGCTGGTGCTGTCTTGATAATATGCTACCACTACTTACTGCTGCACTTGTGAAACCTATTCATCAGAGGACTATTCGTAATTACATACCACGCACATAAAGACACATACACGGATAGATACAAATCCACGCCTGCACTCACACTCGATAGTTGTGTTAAAATATTAATAATTCTTCCATTATGTCGCGTATTATTATAGTCGTTTTTCCCACAACTACCTACCTAAAGTTACATCTATCATCGTCATCACCATCATCACGTATTATCTCCAATATCAACTCATCGTCTTAACTGTTTGCTCCCACACTTCTTCTTCTTCTTTTCAAGTGTCAGTGCCACTCCTCCAAGCACAGAAGAAGCACAACAGGATTTGGTGGATAAGTTGCAGGATGCGAAGGTGGCTCGGTTCTTGCTTGTTGGATGATGTTTCTTGTGTTTGTGTCGATTCGTTGTATGGTTCAAGCAGATGATTTATATTACCGCAGATATGTTTATTTTGCTGATAATCATCCTTTTCAACGACGCTCTTATCTCATCCCTTTACACTAGGATGAGAACTCAAAGCATTGAGCACACCATAAAAGTACTACTACTACTATTCCTACTTCAGACTGAGTTTTACAAGGAAATTGTGGAAGAAGTAGCTACTGCTCGTCCTGGGGTATTGGAACTTATGGACGAAGCTATCAGTAAGATATAATCACACAACTTATCGCTATCACTGTCCTTCGACTCATGATGGCGGTGTCATGGATCTTACTTCTGCTCCTGCATTATTTTCCTCCTCGCCTTCATCATCATCTGCTGTTGTAATTTTCACAGAACATCCTAATATCGCTGTTGGTATCTGTAGTGCGTCTACAAAAGAGGGATTTGTCAAGGTGCGGCTGATTCTTGTCGTCATCACCATTATCATTCACTTTCATCAATAGCTACAACACAGTGCCAATGATTGTTACATCATCGTCGCTGTCTGTCCGCCATCACCTCCATATAGTCTCCTCATTCGCATGCTGCTTCGTTTATCGTATCACTTGTCCTTGTTTAGGTGGTGAACAAAGTCGTAGGGCAAGAGCGACTTAGCAATCTCGATGTGGTGATGGCTGGTGATGATGTCAAAGCTAAGAAGCCGGATCCAATGATCTACAATTTGGCACGGTGAATAGAAAGCTATTGCTGGTTGTTGCTGCTGCTGCTGCTGCTGCTGCTGCATCTGCTATACTAGTAGTGATAGTTGTGTTGCAATCATCATTATAGTGACCAAGATTATTATCATGACATAATTAAAATTAGGGAAAGAATCGGACTCTCTTCAGAAATGTGTGTCGTAGTCGAAGATAGCATTGTTGGTCTCAAAGCAGCAAAGGTACAAGAAAAGAGCACTCGCAAAGGCTTCTAGCATTGAGGATATATGTTGGTTACATACTCGTTGTCCTTATATTAGGGAGCAGGAATGAAATGTATTATTACGTACACAAGTAGTACCAAAGATCAAGACTTCAAAGCTGTCGGTGCAGATGTCGTATTGGAAGACCTTGGAAATGTATGCACCAGAGATATATCACTAACTTTATCTTAATTGTTTAAAAGATTTTCTTAATCCCTACCTCGACTACTTTCTCAAAAAATATTGGTGTTATTCCTTCTCACTATCTATTATTGTCTAGCATATGTATCATCCTCCTCACTATTCGGTACTTTCCTGTATTATATGAATCATATTAGGTAAATCTTGGAAAAATCTTCAAACCGATGTATGAATCAATGGAAGTACAAGGATCTCCTTCCTTATCCCTCAGAGATTCAGATAAATGACTTCGTGCTGAGCTAGGCGTGTAGATTTTAAGATACAATTGCCGCGATCCCGCCATGCGTAGAATACGAGTACAGAGGGCGCGCGGCAGCTGCCTCGTCTATTTTATTGAGACATTTCAGACTGGTATTAAAGGCCTTCATACGTCAAAATTTACAAAGTGTATGAAGAGGTCATCACAGCACATGTGCATCGCACAGCGATCAGATACTATGTCGCTTAATACATGTAAGAGAACCAAAGCTACAGTCGGTTTACCAATTGCTGCGATGCTCAACGTGTTTGGGTGCGGGGATTCTCATGATATCCGGCCATATGCGCCGCTATAAGATGGAAGCACTCATTATCTTGCGTGACCAGCAAATGTCACGAAGACATTGATGCTTGCATGGATAGTCTTTCGAGGCACCTTCTGTACGTCGCGTAATCCCAAATAAACATTAAAATGGGGGGTTCGATCGCGGTGTGCAAATAGGCCTCACAAATGCTTGCTGTCACACGCTGCGTGGCTACTTCTTAGATTGTCTGCACGGCAGTAGGCGCATGTTAGCCACTGCGATGCATTGCACGTGTACACAATATTAAAGCTGAAGTAAATCATTTGGCACTACATGGCTAAGGGGTAGTCTGCTGGCCATTATTTAGATGTTTACGGTGCTCTATGCGGCATCAGATCTGCTTTCTGCTAGCCACATCAGCAGGCTTGGAGGAGTTAATTAAACTCATTTCACTAATTTGAGGAGAGGATGGCTGACGAAGAACTACGTGGTACTTCTCCCCGGAGCATTCTGCCACTACTAGCAACTTATGTATGTCTCGGTCATTCTCCGGTTTCTCATCCTCAATCTAAGAGCAGAGATGAAATTAGTTTCAAGATATGATTTTGATAGATGATCAACAACAGTTAGTTATTTTACACAAACCATGATAATTTTCCATCCTTCATAACCCTTCGTAAGGCGGTCACCAGCAAGGATCTTTGAACAACCACAATACTGCTGTCACTGTGGAGATCTTTGTTTATTAACGGTGATTCTAAATGTACCTTAAGATCCGAGTATGTGAAATCTATGGTTCCAGGGGAATACTCGATCTTGACGATTTCGTCCGTTTCATCTTTTGGTTCTTTCACGCAACCGCAAATGTAACAAAACTGCAATACAATGATGTTCATTCACCGTCAAAACTATGACTCCTATGCATCCTAGATTGAAAATCTTTCTTTTTATGTCACAAGATAACAGCTAAGTTAACACAGACACATTCACTATGTATACACACACACACACACACACACACACACACACACACAGATAGACACACGCATATATAGATTATGTTATATGTATGTGCCTGGAGAATACATAGTGTTAGTACGTGTGCATATTATTGAACTACCGGTAACAAGAACATACAGGAACTGTACAAAAGCGTGTTCCAGGCAACTATCCTCACAAGCCTCATACCGAAATCCCCGAGTATAATTAACAACTATCGTATACGTTTAAACGTAAATATTACAATGAAGATAAGATTTGCAGTTTTCATTGTCTAGGAATGAAGCAAAAAAGTATATAATACATTCTACATACGAGAAGGTGGGAAGACATTACAATGGTCATCTGAAAATCTGCGAATTCATCTTTGAGACGCCATGACAGAGTAGCCAGTATGAAGCAGCAGCCCATCTACAGGATATATAAGAGAAACTTAGAATAGCATTATCACGATCAGTCACTGCTACTTTCATCAATATTACCAAGACTAAAAAGCCGAAAAAAAATGCAGCGAGATCCCTCGTGTGCCACACGTCGTTTTCGGCCTTGGGATCACTGCTAACTTCGCAACAACAGCATCGCCAACTTCTGGGAATTTCATATGGCCGTCTGATATCATCATTTTGCTCCATTTAGTATTTGACAATGACAATGACAATGACAATGACAATGATGATGGAAGTTTCATCATACCTGACGACACTACTCCTTTTGACTACTACTTCCTTTTTCTCCATTTTCACGTCCTCTTCCTATTGAATCATCGGCAAAACAACAGTAGAATAATGCTTGAGAATCAACAGTAAGTGAGATGCGATCTCTCTGCTATTGCATTGCTATTGTTCTTGAATACTACCTTTGGAAATGGAGATATGTCATCGAATTGTAATACAGACCCAGGCATGAATGTGGAGAACTGCTTCCTTCGCGCCTTGGCAGAAGACCTAAACAACACAGTTTTGATGATTCTGTTGGAAGGACGCTGCTGCTCAGACGTTCCCTTGATAATATCAAATTATATCATCGCTGGTACCTGAGGCCCTCGTAGACCTTTTTCAGCTTCGCACCGTTAAATCCAGGCTCCATGTCATCATCATCATCAGTAGAGTCCCCATCTTCGTCAGCAATTTCGGAAGAAGGAAGGTCTACCATATTATTGTAAACAAAGATGCAGAGCACTTTAATTCAACACACTCATTATCATCTTCGTTGCCCACTATCAGTAGCAGCACTTTCGTTTGTCGATATAATCATTAACGGTGACATGACGATTAGCATTATTTCAATAGCTTATTACATCTTATTTTACTTAGTCTACATTCTATTTACCCATAAATTCTCGGTACTGTATTTTCCTCTCCTTCTTATCGTTATAGTTGCTGTTGCTGCCCTTATCGCCGGAGGCTAAGACACCGCCGGCAGCCACACCTAGTCGATTTAGGAGATGATATAAAGTTTTTGCTGTTTATGTGAGAGTGGGTCTTATTTTGCGAGGAGAATCTATACCTAGTGGCAAGACATTTCCTTGATTTTGTACTTCATCATCTTCATTATCATCAGCATCTACAGCTTCTTGCTCAATCACATCATCATTATCTTCTCCTTCGAAACCTATTGCAACAAAATTATGTTACATATGCTGTTCACGAACGAATAATGTTATTGCTGTAGAATGCATTTCCCCACACACATGTCACACACACACACACACACACACACACACACACTTACATGCACGCACGCACACATACACTTGAACAGGCTCGATACACACACATATTCCCAAAAATACTAAGTATCTATGTATGTATGAGTTTGTTGTAAATCCGACCGTCGCCGACATCTTGATCATCCATATCCTGCCCCTCGATGCAGCCAAGGAGCAACAGGAGAACCATCATGAAGGTACCACACGGTCCACAGAATCCTAACATAAAACAAAAGTAAAAGATTAATAATCCGCAACACAAAGGTTCAATTCATAAACTATTAATAAATAAACTGGTCGGGATTACATTGTTCTTCTTGCTGAAGTTATTAATAGCATATATAGGCACTATTCTGTGACTAATATCTACCATAGGAAAGGAGGTGAAAGAAAAACTGCCCAGGCACATGGCGGTAGAAGAGCTTGGCCATAATGAAGGGAACAGGCATGGAGAAAACGATTGAAACGAGAGCTGTTGACTGTCACAAACATAAAGAAGATCATGGTTCAGAATGAAAGCTAAAGGCCATATAAAATGCGATTAAGACAAAATTATCTGTATGCTAGGTATTGATACATAATACATAGCAAACATTATTCGCAGTAGCAGTAGGTAGTTGCGGTTGTGGCAGGGACGATGATGGTAGCTATAAGAAGATACCACGGCCTTATTCAAATAAGGTAGCTTTTGCTCTTGGTTTAGTAGGAGCGCGCAACACGTGATTGAGGTTCCCAATAAAGCACCAAGTCCAATGACTCTCTTTGTCGATGTCATGTAATCACCCTGAGGCTGACAGAACAGCGACCAAGGATTGACCCTGTAGTTGAATTATGAAGTAAAATTACTGTTAGAGGGCCGTGTTGATGAGACTGCTCTCCAATCTATTCGTCATAGCATTCGCCACTATGCGATGATACCAAAATGTACGATGCGCTAAGCACCGACAACAATTACTCACCTCTTGAATCCCCAGCAGACCATATCACGATATTGAGGATATCCTCGCTTAGGCGAGAGCCTCAGCCTTCTGACACGGTTATAATATCTCCAGAACTTTGCATAATCCTCTGCTCGATTCCTAGTGTCTAATTTTGTTGTTATTGGGCCATAGAATCGGTCAAAACTAACCAGCGGCAAGACAAGTAATCATGACTATCTCCGCTTAGTACATAAATGATTACAATCAACAACATCACACAATTGCTATGACAATCATAATGAGCTTCTTACGTTTGTTGTGGGAGTCGAACCATAGCGCAATAAAGATCAGAAGAAAGTAAACCACCAAGGCCACTGCTATTGACCGCATAATTGGGTTCTTTCTTGGATCGAACGTATCTTTGGTCACGTCGTCTTTGCCAATGGTATTGACGTTCACGCTTACTCCGGCATCCGAGGAGAAGGCAGTTAAATGGGTGCTAAAACACTGTATTCCACTTGTCGAGGCAGACAGAAACGTCAACCTGGTTCAGGCATAATACGATTGTTACATGAGACTTTTCCCGTACGTACTCATGCTATGGGTGTGTGTGTGTGTGTGTGTGTGTGTGTGCAGAATCTTGCTCACCCATTGTCTTGCCACTGCTTCTGAGACTCATTCCAGTATCTACATCGAAAACTTTGAGTGTTGACTTCCTCTTGCGTCAGCGTTTTCGGAATCTTCATGCTCACAGACACCTTAGTTTGGAGACGAAGTTATAAGATAGGACACACAGAGTAGCAGTAGTTGTAGTAGAAATAAAATTGAGGAACATTGGAAATAAATGGGGAAACTAACTACTGACAAGAGTTACATTGTGGAGCTTTTGGCCGTCCTGCTTCACTTCAATAGTGAGGATGCCACTGCTGTTAGCTTTTGAAGCGCCGGGATAAAGGGGGTCCTCCGCAGATGCCATTACGATCGTTGTGGGAGCAGTGGAAGAAGATGAAGCAGTAGATGTGCCGACTGATGAAATCGTCATCGCAGCGCCGCTACTTGATTCTAGTTTCGTCCCGTTGGTTCCATCCTGATTCTCAGCTTTCGCTACAATTTGCACCACAGGTGTGTTGACCTCAATCTGTTTCTCTCCCGCAAAGGCATCGGACACCATCGCTTCTCCCAAGGCCAACATTTGCGTCTCGAGAGAAGAAGAAAAATTGGCAGCAGCAGCAGTGTTGTTATCAGCACTGACACCGGACGTAGAAGACACCAAGTTTCCGAGTCCTAGTCAATAAGCAAATAAGAAGCAATCAAGAAGATAACTATCATAATTTATAATGTATAGTTTAATCATTATGCATCTGAAGTCATTGGATGACAGGTGGAATCTTCAACGTTTATGTGGATAGCACCTGTAGCAAGCGCGGTAGTAGTGCTATCATCCAAACTCTGCGTTGTTACTCCACTGAACGAAGAAATGATTTGCCCAATATTCGTGACAACCAGATCCTTTGTTTCAGCGCTAAGTTCCTCGGGTTTGGAGACATCCGTGGATGCGCTCAAAAGCTTTGCTGCCAACGAGGGATTTTTAGAGACAAAAGATGATACAGAAGATATGAGACGTGTCCGACGAGTACGTGCTTCAGCAATGGACGCCCCAGTGCTGTCAGTATTGCGCTGCAGAGAACTAGCAATACCAAGGATCAGCACAGCTGCCGTGTTCTCATCGCCTGGTGAATAGAATGCAATTTATCATCATAATTATCATATCTTGTGAATTACTCATCCATCATCATGATGTCTCAGATCATCATAGCAGGGTGCGACCTTCTTGGAGCGTTTTAGTAAGGGTGCTAAGTGATGAGCTGGCGTTAAAATTTTGCTGCGGAAGTATCTGCAGGGAGAATTGAAACGAAGACTGTGCACCCAGTGCGTCATTCACACCAGCCACAATTGTTAGATTTCCGTCAGAGCTATTCGCTGGTGACGGCAAGATAGTGTTCAAATAACTAAGACGTTGGAAATCTGACAACTGGGTAACTTGAATGGTACTCGCAACATTGTCTTGGATTTGAAAGCGATACTGTAAAGGTGTGTCTTCGTCCTCCCAAGAATCACAAGATAGCCGAAATTCCTCCGAAAGAGCAATACCTATCGAGCAGCAAAGTCATAATAAATTCCACTGGAGTGCCCAAATGTACCAGTTCATTCTTTCCTACCTTTCTCTGGAGATGCAGAGCAAGTACCGAGGGAGGGGGGTGAATTAATGACAATTCCAAGTGTCCCGAATCCCATCGAGGAAGAACTAGCATCAGTGGAGACGGAGCTTACACTTGCTTTGAAGGAATATGTCGCCCCAGGTGTGAGAACATTGGGCGCAACAACGAGCGTCTGCCCCGTTGATGTAGACGATAATATGTTGTTGCCGCTTAGAGCAAGAGACGGACTCACACTCCACTGGATAGTAACATCGCTCAGCTGGAAATTGCTGACGCTAACTCGAAGGACGACTTTGTTAGTTGGTGCCGTTTTTGTCTCACCATCACTGGATAACCGCGTAACCTCTACAAGCGGGACGGGAACGCTACGCGTAATAACGAGTTGAGTCGCCGTAGCTTTCCTCACAGCAGATGTGAGAACGGAGGGTTCTCCAGTTGCCTCTACCATTACTTTATACATCGACGTTGCGTTGAGGGAAGAAAAGTCTATGCTAATATTTCTCGCTGAAGAGGAAGGTTGTGATAGCTGTACCACGGTGCCGTTGGGGTGCTCTAGGCTCCATGAGTACAATAACCCCCCAGAAGAAGACAACGATGAAGCCTACATGTGCATAAAGGTTATACGTTAGACATAACAATCATGCTCTACTTGCTGGATATAGGTAAACGCATGAATAGAGCTACTGAAGGACATATGGGTTAGAGGAGGGAACAGTACTAAGTAGCTGTTAATTCAACTAAAACAGTCACACATTACCATGGGGTCCTCTGATGCGCTAGCATCGAAAATGTACATGTTTTGTTGCCCCTCAATTACCTAGAGAGGCAATATAAAATCACAAACCGAAAATTGAAAAATAATGTGCCGAAGTAATGATAGGAGCACACTTTGGCCTTACAACATTATTTACTGTGTTGGTGTGCACTGTGGCAGAAAAGTATAAGAATTGAATCTGTATTTGTGATTGTGATTGTCATGGGGGTAGAAGGAAAGTGTGGCTACATCTAGTATAAGAAGTGTTAGTTTTGGAGTGGTGTAGTGACATACTGAAATAACGCGAGATGATCCCCCTTTAATGCTTGCAGTGACCGGATCCTCAACAATACTTACAACGTATGTTGCATTGACATCTCCCACAAGCACCCCTTCTGCAGCATCAAATAATGATCCATGAAGATTAAAACCGTACGTGTGGCCCATTTTCAGAGTGTTCCCTGGAATTGAGAGCGTAAAGCCTTGGGTTCTGCTTCCAATCCGGTCATTTGTTAATATCGAAGCGTATTGGACGGCGGAGCTGGAAAGAAATGAGCTATTTCCGAATACCTACCATCAAATGAGAGTAGTTTCAACATCAACGCCGCAGTCACTAATAAATACTGGCGGCTCAATGCTCACAAAACATCCTCTTTCTTCTCTCTCCAGGAGGGTGTATTCACTCCGTAAAATTGCGCCATAAAGTTTTCGGCGTGTATGATACTTGTACCTGAGTCCAGAAACCGCTTTTCGCAAGAGTTGTGGTACTGTTGCAACCTTTCAAAGATACCTACGAGGCAATATTCATCATGCTCAACCACTAATAGGAGCTGAAGATGGGAGGATTGAACCACACTGAAACATTCATTCATTCTACTCCCGATGATTCTCCTCTGTAAAAGATGATATACAACCTTTGCATGGATCGTGAGGGGTTCACTTCTTCGAATTGAAAACACAGATGGTGAGGTTGAGTCGATTGTTGGAACCTGTAAATTGACATCGAAAGAAAACGATGGTAAGAAACACAATAGCGTCCTCGGAACCAGTACTGGAAGTTAGAGATTGAGGAGGGGGGAGAAAAGGCAAAAATATGATGAAAGAGGAAATTATTCTATCCAAACAATTACCTGAGATGATTTCTTTTGAAAGGCAAAAAAGGTAGTTCTACTATGCATGAGCCAGTTTGTCGCCCTTAGTGAGAGGTTATACTTATATCCATCTTGAAATGTACTCGACACTACTGACAACTCCTGGTTGCTCAGGCTGCTGTTGGTACTTATTGATCTTATTATCTCCTGCTCGTTTGCAGAGCATTCCTGCGAGTTAGCACCAGATGCACTCGTTGCTGGAATCTTGGAGACGCAAGCCCATTTGAATGAGATCGTTCGACCAGACGACCCCAACACAGTAGCGCTGATTTGGAGACTACCACATGACCCCACGGTTTCCGTCCCAGAGATGATGAGTGATAGTGGCATTGGGTTGGCAGGTGCAGTAAGTAAGACGGTGGGGGACACAACATTCTCCCCATCACTAGTCTGAATTGCTGTGGGATTGACCTCAACTGTCGCCCCTAGCGATATTGTAAACCCCTTTCCAAAGTAAATATCAAGCTGCTTTGGATTTGCCCAAACACAAACCTAAAGCATTTAGGATAACCAGCACGTAGAATTTTCTCAACAATAAGCGGTAGCAATGGGTCGATTTATTTTTTAAAATCAGCCTTTTTCGACTGGAATTTTTACTAGGAATGTGCATTAAAACTGTACAGGAGAATATCTATTTAAAAAAAATGGATAATTTTTTGTAGCGATGAAATGGATCTTCAAGATTACCAGCAAATATTATCACCACTAGCCTCTCCACAAACAAAAATACTACTTCTTATGTATTTGTGTCGGGCTACCACTGTTATTTAAACAACATAAATCAACAAAAATAGTTTCTTTTTACCGGTGCTGATCCAAAGAGAGCGAGAGTTGATGCCGAGAGCAGAGAGGAGCAGCCGCTATCGGGGGAAGTCGTTTCTCGTGTAAACCAGCACTCGACGCGATTGAATGCATCCCCAACGCGGGCATACACCAATCCAAGGGAACTTAATGTTGGTGTTGAAGTGGGTGTTAACGTTGAGGGTGAGGCTGTTGCGGGTGAGGCTGTTGCGGGTGAGGCTGTTGCGGGTGAGGCTGTTGCGGGTGAGGCTGTTGCGGGTGAGGCTGTTGCGGGTGAGGCTGTTGCGGGTGAGGCTGTTGCGGGTGATACTGTGGGAGAGACAATGGGCGAAAAACTCTTTGGAGCCGGAGCAGGAGCACCTTTTCCAGATAGGACATGGTTAAATACTGTTTCTTGACTATTGTGGACCCTTCCAGCTCTTATTGGTGATGCTAGCATAACAGACGCGAACAAGAGAGCTGCCTTCCTCATGGAAATGGGGAGGGTCATCTTCGATTAGCTCAGATGGCAGAGGTCACGTTATTATTTATTCTTCCCACCCTGTTAGTTCATTCAGGTACATGCATGTGTTGTGGCCATGTCGCAAGTTTCGAGTAAACAGAAGCGGTAACGCCTGCACATGGTATTACAAACAAAATAACTTTATTTCAGGCTTTTTACCTATTGCGACAAGACAGATATTCGAAACATTTCTAATATGATGCGAGTTAGATCTAAAAAGACGTGTTTACTTACCGCACGAAGATGTCGCAATGAGGGAAAGCATTGAGAATGTTTCTTGGGCGATGTTGCAATTAGGTCGTAACACTGAATCTCCAGGAAACATGTGCATGTCTAAAAATAGGGGTAAACTTTCATATCTTACAGTTGGTGAGCTGAAATGTCAAAATACATGTGCAGATCTTGACTATTTGAACAGAATTCAAGGGGACATCCATTGTTGAAAATCGATGTAAAATTTAGCAACTGCACGCAACGTAACGATATCGGCATTGGTGGTGCCAGTGTCATTATACGATAATAGTGTTGTCGCAGGAGAGAAAATGACCCTTCTTGGGTGCATTTATTGCGGGAGACTCGTAGCTTCGGCCCTCAGGTTCTCCACTGTTCCCAATCCCGACCTCTCATTCCTGGGAACAAACCATGGACTACTCTTCCTACAAGCCCAAACTGGGGCACAAGATGCCTACCATGCTGGGCCATACTACTTGGAGTACCGTCCAGTGGGCGAAGATGGTGCGTATAAGTAGTTTCTTTCATGTGCATGATAGATGTAAGAAGGAATTCCGTTTCTTTAGCATGTTTCTTTAGCATCTCCACAATGTTAATGACCATCAATTCAAAATGCGGTAGTTCTCATGCAATCTACTCATTCACACTAGAATTACATTACGCTGCTGTAGAACTAGAGAATGATAAAAAAACTGAGTGAAATCGTGCTGTATCAGGTTTCCTCGGGGTCATTCAAGGTGCTTTGGAATAAATTCAACGGTATCCCTGAATGGAGAATCGATGATCCAGATGGAGAGAAGTATCAACTCCCCAAACTATTCAACAATTCTAAGGTGGTGCACTGTGATGAGCAATTGAATTGAAAATTCTGATTCTCGTGAATTATCAAACAGGGAACTTACATACGGTTGTGCTATGCAACAGTTGAAGATATCTTCAACAGGTTCATCTGTCTTTAGTGACCGGATATTGTGCACAAATTCTGATTCTACTTCGTCCTTAGGCCCATTGCATCTGAACCAAATGACTGGATTGACTGCATCATTCGCAAATACGACCCTTCCCAGCAGGTAAGCCGAGTGAGGAATTTCAACGCACGACTCTCCCTAAAATCAGAATACATCTCCATAACGATGTTAATATATTTAGGGTTTCAATCCACGTCTACTCTGCACCACCGCCACGAAGAGATGCCTCAATCTCAGCTCGTACAATTATCTCGGGTTCGGTGGTGTGAACAAATTTGCAACCCCCAAAGTATCAGCAGCAATTAAGGTAAGAAATGAGGAAAACTACTAAGAAATACTTGTATGGAAGTGGTTCAATTTTTCCTATAATTTGTAGAATCATCCTATTATTGTGAGCTCTCCAGCGGGGGAATTTGGTTACTCAAAGATTCACAAAGAAGCAGAGAAAGAGGTATACTTAACAAAAACAAGCATTGCTGTCATTCTCCTAAAAACATGGTTGTTGCAGATTGCATCATATCTTGGGAAAGAGGATGCAGTGGTAAGATTAAATCATTTTTTCTTTTTGCTCTCCTCAACATTGATTTTGGAGGAATTCATCCACTTGACAAACATGCCGTTCGGAGTCCAAAAAACTCTTGATGGATGATGATCGATCGTAAATAATACACCAGATTTTGGGAATGGGTTTCGCAACGAACTCAACGGTTCTGCCTGCACTTGTCGGGAAAGGAGACGTACTCATCTCTGATGCGCTGAACCACACATCAATCGTCCAGGTGATAATATTGCAATGTGATCATAGTAGTTAATACGATTTTGTCCTTGCTAAATACAACACAGTGGGGAGTGGCCATAGATGGGAGAGAGTGTTTCCTTTCTTCTTTGAAATTACGTGACTCCTTCTTCCCACCACGGCTCTATTCATGGTGTATTTCTGTGATGTTGATGATGATGGTGTGCGTGTGTGTGTGTGTGGAAATTCTCAGGGAGCACGAGAAACAGGGGCAAAGATCAAAGTGTTCAAACACAACTGCGTAGTCGATCTAGAGAGAGTTCTTCAAGAGATCACCTTGGCAAAGGTGCTGCTTGGCGCTTCTTACTAACAAAAATCTCGTAATTAGTTTGCAATGCTGACATCATCTATTACTTTGATTGGCAATTAGAAACCATTCAACAAGATCCTTCTATGTGTCGAGGGCATCTACAGTATGGAAGGAGACCTCTGCAAACTGAAAGAAATCGTGGCAGTAGCCAAGCGATACGGTGCTTACATTTACCTCGACGAAGCGCACAGCATAGGGGCGATCGGTAAAACTGGGCGAGGGGTCACTGAGGAGCTTGGTGTCGATAGGAAACAGGTAAATTGTTGTTCACTCTATTGTATAACGATTTTAGACGACGAATAGTATCAATTCATGTTCATATCGTGCAATATATAAAACTATTCCAGATCGATATCATGATGGGAACTTTCACCAAGTCTTTCGGGTCTACTGGTGGCTACATTGCAGGAGTAATTTTAATTGATACTGATTTCCAGAAGTGAATCATCATCCAAATGGCGTCTGTGTGGCACATACTAACTCGTCGTTAATCTAATATATATTCTAGGATAAAAACGTGATCGATCGTGTACGCAAGTATTCAGCAGGCTGCACGGATGCTGTTACAATCCCCCCTGTAATTTAGACTTTCCATTCAGCTTTCATCAAGCTTTCGCAGCTGCGAAAGCTAAATTCAATAGAAACATTTCTATCATAGTAGCAATATGGCAAAGTGGGTATTACTACTACTTGAGGTGCAAAGAAAATAATACATTGCTACCTTTCTTTAGGCTTGTGCGGTGCAGATTATTGAAGCATTGAGGGTGATTGCTGGACTAGATGGAACCGACATTGGCCAGAAAAAGCTACGAGCTATTCGCGAGAACGCAGATTACTTCAGGACCCGTCTTGAAGAGATGGGATTTGAAGTCCTAGGAGAGGTCGCTTCTAACGACAACATTAGCCAATATGTACCCATGTTATACATACGTTTTCGTTGTCATCTGAATTTGCCCTACACCTGTTTCTTCTACTGCGTAATCACTGCTACTCCTTTTCTTATTATATGTAGCGTCCTTCTCCTGTGATCCCAGTAATGCTCTACGGCCCTTATAAGATCGGAGACTTCTCGCGTATGTGCTTCAATCGTGGTTTGGCTGTGGTGAGTGTTGGAGCTCCAGCAGTACCACTGTACGAGTCTCGAGCACGTTTTTGTATCTCCGCAGCCCATAAAAAGGAAGATTTAAAGTGGGCGCTGGATATCATTTCTCAAGTTGGTGATGAGATTGGACTCAAGTACAAGGGGAATTCACGACCTCTCCCTATGATGCCGGGTACCTTGGACGCCGAGGATCACACACGCCAGCAACAGCTCAACAAGATTCGCGACAAAGTCAATAAAAATCGTGCCGCAGCTCTGGAGAAACTGAAAGTTCTAAAGTATGCGCCCCTTGTGGAAACAGTTGCTGTGGTTGAAAAGAAAGGAAAACCACAGCAGCAGCAGGAACAGCACATAAACACCCCTGACGAAGCAAAGGTCTGTCTTGGCTCGTGGGATTTTCTGGATCTGAGCGACAACAAGTCGGTCAAGGCCGCTTGTTTAGAAACCGTTGAGAACAAGGGCTGTGGTTCCTGCGGTCCTCGGGGTTTCTATGGTACGTTCCCAGAGCATATGCAAGCAGAAAAGGACATTGCAGAATTCTTAGGCATGGATCAAGCGATGATCTACTCGTATGGTGCTTGCACTACAAGCTCAGTGATATCATGTATGGCGTCCAAAGACGATGTAATCATCGTTGATGAAGGCTGCAGCCGGAACATCCTCACCGGTCTCCAGCTTTCCCGCGCAAGAATTGTGTACTACAAGCACTGCGATATCGAAGACTGTGAAACCAAGATCAAGATCCTCATTGAAGAGGACAAAGCACGTTTCGCTAAGCAACCACGTTCCAAGTTCCTAGTTACTGAAGCTGTCTTCGGAAGCACTGGAAAACTCGCCCCCGTAAATAAGTTAAGCAAGCTGAGAATCAAGTATCGCTGCCGGTTTATCCTTGACGAAAGCTTCAGCTTCGGTGTGCTTGGTGAGACGGGTCGTGGTGCAACGGAGCACTTTGGCATTCCTGCAAGCTCCGTAGACGTTATCTGCGGTACCTTGGAAGCTGCAGGAGTGTCATGTTGTGGCTTTGCTGCTGGCTCGCAAGGAGTGATGGGCTGCCAACGCTTGTTGGGATCTGGATACTGTTTCTCAGCGTCCTCACCACCATACCTTGCAACCTCAGTCAGCGCAGCTATTAAAATCATCAAAAAAACTCCAGAAGCTCTCACTACTCTACGCTCTAACATCAAGAGCTTGAAGAAGGTCATGGCCTCTGTGCCAGGACTCTACACCCCCTCCTCAAAGGAGACGGTTCTATGCCCGATGTTCCTTGCTGTATCTTCCGGTGATAAGGAGGCCGACTCCATGGCTCTTGACCGCATTGCGGCAAGGGCACGTGCTCGTGGCGTGGCTGTGTGTCGTCAAATTCAGAACCCTCTCGGAAACGAGTACAAATTTCTGGCACCTGCTCTCCGCGTATGCGCTTCCAACGCTCACACAAATGAGAAGATTGCCTACGCAGGCAAGGTCATAGCTGAGGCTGTGGAAGAGGAATTCGGAGCTCGTATCGTCCACTCGATTAGCAAGTCATCGACTCTTGCCGACTTCCCAACAACCCCTCGTTGCTCTAGCCCTGATGTGGCAGGTTCCGCTGCTACCGGAGGAAAGAGCACTAGCAGTCTCAAGAGTGTCGTGGAAGATGCGGTCAGCGGTGAGGAGAGTCCTATTGTGAAAAAAACTAAGGTGGCCGTGGAGGAGGAGGAAGAATGGCATTGCCATTCCATGCCAATTCTCGTTATCTTCGGCCTTCTTCTCAATTCTTACAGGCAGTTTTTGATGCGACAAGACACAATCACCAAGCGGCTCTCCCTTGGATGGAACTCTATCTTCCCGTCCGCTGTTGCAAACTCGACAACTAAGAATGTGTTTTTCTCCATCGCAACCATGATTGGGTCTCACAGCTTCTACGCTATTGCGTGCCCAATGTTAGTTTGGGCGTTTGATTGCCCGAGCGCTTCTCTCGTCCTTGTGTTGTATTGCATCATGTCCTCGGTCGGATGGCTGATAAAATCGATGGTGTCAACGAATTACGGCCAAGAGTACTTTGACGGCCGATTCCGTGCATGGCCATCGGTGTCCTCCATAAATGCAATCGTGCTTCCTTTCTTCCTCATCAGATGGCGATATGGAGACATGTGGCTCTACAAACAATTTGGGTTGTGGTCTCTAGGCACAGCTGGAGTTGCTATTGCATGGGCACTGACCGCTGTTATGGGTCGCATCCACCTTGGAGACTCTCCCACCAATATTCAAGGAGGTTTGTTCATTGGAGCAGCTGCTATACATGGTTGGCTAAGAGCTGCAGGGCCTACGATGGACTGGTTCCAGGGAAAAACCTACAGTCTGATGTGCCCACCTTTCGCCATTATGGCTATCCTTCTCTTACTCACACCGCTACCAACCCTCAATGGCCGCTTCGTTAGTCTTGCGCGTATCTACTACGTGCGAGCGGCCAATATGCTCGTGCTTATGACAACCTTTATGCTAGGTTCCGCTCTTGTTCCTCCGCTCAAAGAGGCAGAGTTTGATACCGTGACGATGCTAATTCGTTCATTCGTGGGTTTGGCTCTTTACATTAGCTTCAGCACCATTGCGTCGATAATGACTAGGGCAGTGCTCACACAATTGGTGGCATTCACGGTGGAGCTTTGCCCTTGCCTGCGCCAAAACGCTGATTCAATGTACCAAACTTCCCATGAGCTCGCTACCAACGCTTGCAAGGGACTGATAGTTTCAGCTGGAGTGCCAATCATCCTTCGCTCTTGCGTGTAAATAATGAATTCTTGTCGAAGTGACAATGACGTCTGAACACCAAAGTGTTCTGATTAACTAGAGCGCTCGACGTAAGCTCTACAATGTTTCGTAAGTGTTCTGATTAACTTGAGCATTCGATGTACGCTCTACAATGTTTCGTGTTCATATACAACATACCTCTAGATCTGACAATATGCTTATAGGCATTTAAGTAGTTTGTGTCTGTGGCACACAGTGCAAGATATGAGACGGATGTAATGAAATTATAAGATTCTTTCAGTGACCATCCTTATGTAGCTATGCAGAGGAGCGCATGATATGCGACATGTACTAAATGATATTCATGTTTTGCACCTCGGGTGTGTGCTGGTGACGGCGGCTTTTCTGTAGCTCTAGCATATTACACATTGCAGCATTGCAGCCAAACGATAAACCCATTCATAGCGCCACAAACAAGCCTCATGCTATCTGCTGTAGACATGCACACACTGCAGCGTAAAATTCGCATCGCATCATTGCCTCGTTAGCTCGACGATCTCAACATATCTATGAGACGGATGTAAGAATATCTATGTGTCTATGTGTGCACATAACCGACCGCAGCTAGCTGTTCAAGCGAAGTTAACTGGTCATCATCACGTCGCATGCTATGTGCCGGCCTGACTGTGCGCATGCTATACGACACACATAATTCGATTGCTGTAGTGCTATGGTATCTTTTAATAAATGCATGAAACACATAACTGCAGAGACAAATAGAAACAACATAAGCTCTGTAACCGCTGCTTTGCATAGCTGTATTATTAGGATGACCATTGAAAAGATTTAATCAATTCATTACATCCGTCTCATCTTTTATCATCACTGCTACCTCCAATTGCAAAGCTGAGATTAATAATAAGAAACATTACAAACCTATACAATAAGCATCACACGCTGTTTTCTAGTTTTCCACGATAAAGTAGATAAGTGATGCCACCAATATTGTGGTGCAGCTCAAATGACTTGGATGCACGCCTAGCTCGAAGATCACCAGGGACATAATCAGCCTGCCCCAGCATGAATCGCCATCGCACGAATGCGATGCAATACAGGCGTCGAAAACTTAGGCAGTTTGCGGCTGTCACGCGGACAATAATGCTAGAATGTGGCATCACGTACTGACATGCGCATTGCGCTCCATGCGGCATCATTGACAACATGGATCATCTGCTGAGCTGCCCAGAGCATCGCATGCTTACCAACAAGTAGGACGTACACTGCAATCAACAACTGATTGCCATCACTAGATCATGGAGTGAATCTGCGAAACCAAGCGAACTGTCACTAGAACAAAGGAGATGTGCAAAAGGCACGTGCAGCGCAATATGCGTGTCCTGCATGTCGCTTTTTCATGCATGAAAGACATCACATCAGAAACGAAAACACAATTTAAGCTCGTGACCTCTGCTTTGCATAGCTCCTTTGGAAAAATTAATTTATTCATGACATCCGTCTCATAGTACAGATACGTTGCCATCTGCTGCGCATGTTCGGATGGTCTGACTAGCTGACTCTCTAGCAAGTGCATCGTAGACTATAATAACCATTAAGACTGACATAGTGCCACATTCGTCATTAGCAGGGCCGGTGACTGCGGCAATGCTGGGCTCGAGCAATAGGTAGAAAATTCCCTAGCAACATAGAGCAATACGCTGCATGCATTGCGTATCCTGAATTTCAGGTTTGCGTAGATTCGTCGCTTAATGAACTTGTGACTACAGCCTTTGGAATTTTCCGAGCTGCTTCCACGTCCTTAACGTCTTTGGCTGTCAATACTGGAAAGTAACGGCGCTTTACTTGATGAAGACGAGCAGAGATACACCACGCTCCACTGGGATAATACCAAGAATATGACGACCGTGGTACCAAGACTCTAAAAGATGTAAAGCTGTGTTACATTATAAGAATACAAACCTCCAGACGAAAGAGAGGAGAAAGATAACGAATAAGAAACACAGGCCAAAGTTGTCTTAATAAACCTAAAAATGATGGTCGCTGACTGTTCATCATCGTTCCCAACAGCATGGCTCACAGCCTAACATTAGCAACAAAACAACACCGACCGCAAGAAGTATGATGAAAAAGAAGGCGGCCAAACAACATATACTTTAGATGATGATGAACGTGATTCTCAGCAGACAAACGTTTGCCGATATGTGTAGTTGAAGGCCAGCAAATATCGGGCTGCTCATACCTTAGCATTGGCCCACCAAACTGAGTTCGGCGCCACCTTTTAGATGGTAATTTCAATGATGATGGTTAATGGTATAAATGATTGTGTGGAGGAGAGAAGATGGTAATGTTAATGGTCCTTCACATCCCACATCCCTCTCGCCTTATCATTCAATAAGAGTAAAACCAGACTACATTTTATCCCCACTTACCATCCCCTCTTCTTCTTAGGTAAATATTGATGAAAACGGTACCCTTCACTGCTGCACCGCCATCACCACCATACAATGCAGCAGCGCATTACTGTCTCAGCGTATTCACCTGAAAAGTGCGTTTTTTTTCTCCTTGGACCCCACTCGCGATCCCGATCTACTCAGTATCAATTTGAGTAAGCTGTGGAGGGGCGAATCATTCGTTAATGGGATCAGAAGACCGTCTTATATCCTCCGCCATTCAGAGCTACGGACACGCACGCCGTTTCGATCCCTAGTAATAGGGTTTATGATAATGATGATGATGATGATGATGATGATGATGATGGAGAAAAAGGGTAGCCACTATACACCACCTAGAGATTTATCCATGTGCCAGTCCAAGGCACTCCCTACAATTCAATCTAGATCAATATGTTTTCCGTGCATATCATCACCTCAGTGTTTACGCTCACATTCCCTCCCCCTCCTTCTCTCT
>ADNK01000001.1:0-28985 GCA_000320545.1 Bigelowiella natans CCMP2755
CCTAACCCTGACCCTAACCCTAACCCTAACCCTAACCCTAACCCTAACCCTAACCCTAACCCTACCGCGATTTTGACCCTGATCCTGACCCTTGTCGCGGTGATCACTTTGGCCGTGATTTCAACCCTGATCCTGACCCTTGTTGCAGCCCTGACTTGTTCTGCTCGTTTCACCCCTGGTCCCAATGCTGATCACGGTGCTGATCCCAACCCTCACCCCAAGCCTGGTCCAAACTCCTCACCAAGAACCGTGACTCTGACCCTCATTCCAGCCCTGACCCAAAACCCTCACCACTTTCCATGACTTTGGCCCTCACTTTTGCCCTGAAATGAACCCTGGTCAATTTTTGGGACCAGTTTTCCTCACTTTGGCCCTCACTTCGATCGTCACTTTGGTCGTGACTTTGGTCGTGGCCCAGGGGAAAACCCCAACCCTGCAGAAACACAAAAACTCATCACGCTGAAAAGTGTGCACGTGATCCGCGCTCGCGACATCGTTGCAGTTGAGTGCGTCCTTTTTGGCACGCATGCAGTGGAATGCAGAAAAAAGAGTTGTGCAAAATTTCCATGTGGAACCCGCGGACCTGCCATGCGCGCAGTTTGCCCTGTGGTTGCCCAGAGCCCAAATGTGCACACACAGGGTTGTGATGGGATGCAAGAGTTGGAGGCTGTCACAAATTGAATCTGGTGTTCAACGCTGTCTGCTTGCACGCAATGTTTCGCATCGTGTGTTTTGCCGTTGAGCTTCGATTGGAAATTTTCATGGAGCTTCGACCCGCACCGTCACGCTTCCCTGACCCTGACCCTGACTCTCGGCGCGCTCAAGTTGCATCTGTTTGTCTCTCATGCACGAGACGAATGTGATGAAATGTTCAAATTTTTTCAATGGTCATCCTGATGTTGTCACAGCTCCGTCAAACCCGGCAACGACGGGGTTGTGAACAGTGCAGCGCTTTGAAGCAGCAGGCAGTTGCAGTTGGTCAAAGAAAAGTCATCAGAACTTGTCCGATGGCCAAACCTCAAAAAGTGACTGAAACATTGACCCAAATGTCCATTCACAAGGCCTCAGTGAGCGCGCAAAGTGTGAAAATTCACACCCGTTGTGCAAAGGGTGCACGCTGCGCGTTTGTTCTTTGCCGCATTTTGAATGCTTTTGCGCGTGTGTTTGCCCAAGTGTGACATGCACGAAAAATTTCAAAGAAATGCAAGCAAATCCAATGTCCATTGCATCACACAACGCGCTTGGTCGCGCGCAAAAGCTTCCAAATGCATGTTCTGGCGATTCGTCACAGGTTTGACGGAGCTGTGGTCAGCTGTGCAATGCAGCGGATGCACATGCATGCATGTGCACACACGCACACGTGCTGGCATGACGAATTGTTTTTGTGCATTTTTTCCGGAGGTCGGCAAACACAGGATGTGTGTTGTTTGTTGAATCATCATCTGTTTTGCCTGTTGCTGAATCGTTGGCAGTTGCTTGGATTGCATGAAAACAATGTGGTGACACGATTGTGTCACTTGAGACGGATTTTGTGAATTGCATCGAACTTGATCAATGACTTTCCACACGCATTTGCAATGCCGCGCTTGTGTGCATGTCAGAAGATTTGTCACAATGCAAAATCAAATGCTTTGCAGTGTTGCAGCTACTAGATGTGAAAAATGAAATGCCCCACATGCATGCATGTGTGCGCACGGCACGATGCATGCCATGCATGATCATGCACACGTCGTGTGAGGGACGTGGAGCGTGTCAATGAAGTGAGCTTGGTGACACAGTGCATGGCAATGAAACTGTCAAGGATCAATCAGATGAGGATTTGGTTGTTTGGATGCTTTGTGGTTCGTGATGAAGAACCCCAGAAAATCTCCGGTTTGTTTTTTCATCAGTCATATGATCAGCTCATGATTCGAGCAGCTTCGCCGCAATGTGCCACGTGTGCGTCAAGTGTGCAAACCTGATTGCAAACAAAGTCACTTGATGGAACTCTTTCATGTCAATGTTGGTCAAGTTGATTTTGACTCGACCTAAGTTGCCCTTTTTTAGATGCTGCATGACCAACTGGCAAGATCGAAGGAAAGGCACACGGTTGCCTGTAGTTGTTGTAGTGATGTGTATGCATTGATGTGGATGGCAATGTTAACAATAGGAAGTGTGGTGTGATGATGCGATGGCATTTTGATGCACTAGATTTCACAAAAACAGCAAAAAATTCTTCATGATTCCAAATAGGTGTGACATCCCAAACCACCCAGTGGAGAACAGCAAAAATCCATATCACAAATTACTTATTTTCACCTCATCCATGCAGGTGAGAACAAACATTTTTGGGGAGAATCTTTTTTAACTCATGAGTTGTTGATACCGTAGATCCACCGGCACAAAGAGCCTTTTCGAGAGCAACATAGTTCGGACTGACGTCATCACTGTTGACGAATGTGTGAGGGATAGTTGTACTTCTGCAAAATTACACACCATTTGTTGTCTGTTAACAAGGTCTACATCAACAAGCAAGTGATAAGCATGGCAACGATGAAAGGAATACTTGCGATGAAGAAGACATTGATATTCATCATACACACTTCAGTCAGGGCTTTTGTGAATGTTGACAAAAAAGCTCGGTTCCCAAATTAAAGGTGTATATTGTGGAAAAAAGGAAGTAAAGAGAATGTAGGTGGATGGCAAAAGATATTTCACAATATTGCAATTATAATAAAATAATCATGCAACCCTGGGAACTTCTCAGTAAACTTGTCGGCAGCAGCTTTAAGAAGAGAAATACCATCGTCCCCATTGAAACATGTCTTCAGAGCATCGTAGTCAACACCGCTAAAAAATTATAATCATTATTTCCATAAATTTTTGTTCTTTTAGTTTGCGTTTCTAAGTTATTTTTTAATTTATGTAACACGAACGGATTGTCCATGCTTTTTCTCGAACATGACTGTCTCATGGTGTGTTTCGATGTCATTGTTGATGCAACTAGCATTTTTTATGATGGAAATGTTAATCGTGCTGGAAATCCCCTAGTTGGATCATTCCATGTTACTTTGACTGAGACGATGTATAAAAATGAAAAAAGAAGTACCTCTTAGCAGTTGCACAACCCTTTGCTGCTAAAAGTGGATCAAATGACTTGGACTCATCCATACAGACGAGGAAATCTACCTGCAGTTGGTATCATCACCACACTTACGATGTTAATCGCACATTTGATGATCATAGATGTCATATCATCATCATCATCATCGTGGCAGTCATCATCGTCAGCAACATCATGCTGCATGATGGGTCATGATTTTTATACACCTTTGCTTCAATTTCAACTTGGTCAAACGCACACAATGTTGCCTTTTCCCAATTACACCCAGCTTCGTCAACGCAGTTATGGTTGAGACTGCGAACGGCAGGGGTTATGTCCCAAGTAATCTTGGTGTCCTTCTTGAAAGCTGGTGGGTTAGTAACAGATTGACAGACACACACATGTACACATCACTACCCAAGCGGAACATGACACAATCAAACCACCCCAAAAGATGGAAGTTACTTGTTCCAAACACACACACACACACACACACACACACACACACAGCGAAACCCAAGATGCTGATAATCTAACAAACCTCCAAACAGCTTCGAGAAGTCACCAGTTCCAAACATCTTACATCCAGGTCATTGAGACCCAAAGAAATACGTAAAACCAATGGTATCATTCACACTGGAAGAAGACGTAGAGGGGTCAGCGGACACAGCAGCTAGGGGCAAGAGATACAGGAGGGACAACATCATCAACGCAATCAATCGATAAATGATGTTGCGTGCCCAGGTACCCAGAGAAGTACGAGTACCCCAAGAGGGATGTGTGTGTACATGTATGAACAGGTAACTGATGCCGTTACCAGATGATAACAGCTTCTCCTACACTGAAAAAACGGCAACTTCTGGACTTGTACCGACATCTATCTGTGCTTTTTTTGCCGAATAACAATCACGAAAACCGGAACAAACCCACTAGTTGTGTTGTCGCTAGAAGAAAACGCCTTGCCATTGGGATCTATACACTGATGTCATCAGATCTCATTGTGGACGACCCGCTAGTTTGCTACAGGCCTGTAGTCAGTCCTCACTGAAGCCAGTTCGAGGCACTGCATTTCGCACATTGCAAGTGTCCTGTCACACTTTGGAAATGTAGATTTTCATCATTGTTCATTGTTCAACGTTTTGGAAATGCAGTTTGTCATCATTGTTCACTGTTCCTCAATCTTCACTTGGATGCTCTTGTTCAGCACGTTCATTCGGTTCATTGTTCATTGGAGATTCATTGTTCATTGTGCGACTGATGCTCCTTTCAAACTTCAGGCACTGCGTTTCGTGCTTTGCAAGTGTCACACACTTTCGGGCAGTTTCGTTTCTTTTCCATCCTTTTTTCTTTTCTTCATTGAATGGATGGGACGTGGATGTGTCAGCACGTCTGATCAAACTTTCGATTCAAGCTCTTGAACCACTTCGTTCACTCACTCACTCAAGTGTTGCAGTGAGCGTGTCCCATGCTAGCGCAAGGCATCTGCTTGCTCTGCTAGTCTGGTGCTTGCATCGCGTGGTCCAACAAACAACAACATGCTGCATCATCGACCATCAGGCGGACCGATCGATCCGCCGTGCTTGCGTGTGGGGCTCACTCGCGGTTGCTATGGCCCACCATGCGCGCAGTTGTTGCATTCGAATGTCGCGCCAAGCACATCTTGTTTGTTTGCAGCAATCAACGCAAAGCGTTGCCTCTCTTGAACGTGCATGCACATGCGCACGCTAGCTAGCTAGCACGTGACGATGTCACATTTGATTGCAATTGCATTGCGATGTTGCGATCGCGGCAGCCAAATCGAGATGACCTCGCCTCACTACTTGGCACATGTGCTGGCATGTGTGCACGTGTGTGCTGGAACAGACGCTCATACATGTCATTAGGCAGATCATCCGATGCCACAAATGTGCAACTCATTGATTCCATTGTCCTACGTGTGTAAAATATGGTCATGGCTTTGGGGAAGATAAGTCAACAACAAGTCGCCAACTGACCATGCCGCGACATCCGATGCACATCATGACACACATGTGTATGTGCTTATTGTTCAGCTTCGCTGCTAATGGATCCTCTCACCAGTCAGTCCGAGTACGAGATTAGACGACGATCCAGGAATCTAGAATCTGAACTTGTCCCTTAATTCGGAGAGCTGGAGCCTGCATGAGATAGGAAGCAAATTAAAAGTTGACGATTATCACTCAATGATTGGGAGATGTAGTAGTAGTAGTAGTAGTAGTAGTAGTAGTGGTGGTGGTAGTGATGATGGTTCACAGAATAAAGTCTCTTCATACGTCCTTGCCTCACAGTTTCTGAAATCAATTCCTGTCATGGCATAGATCACTCCCCAATGAGCAACGACTGCTATGTGTTTCTCCGGCCTACTCGACAGAATCTCTCGAAATTTTTCAAGCCTTTCCATGAATTCATGGTCAGGTTCTTCGTGGACGATCTAAGAAATTAGTATAACCAACCAGAAACTAGTCTTAGAATATAGTCCGAAGAGATCAAGGCATCATCGTCTTAATAATCAATGCCATCATCGATGGATGCATGGGAACAACAAACAATCACCTGCCATGATTCAGGAGGTATTCTGTGTTGATTAGGACCCTGCAGAAATAAGTAAATACAAAATATCATCATCGTACGTCATCAATACACGAAGTAACGAGAGGAAATACTACTACTACTACTACTACTACTACTACTGCTACTACCACCTGGTACCACCAAAAATCCGATAAATGGTCAAAATTAAAGCCGGTGAAAGTTCTTGCAAGTCTTGAAGGGTTAGATCCCACATCAGACGACAGCCTATATAGAGAGACGTACATAAATCATGGACTACGATGATGATGATGATAAATATGGATTGTTGTTGTGGATGATCATCGCAAAATCGTTGACATCATCATCATCATCATCATCATCATCATCATCATCCCCATCATTATTCTAGTGTTTATTATCGCCTGTTTTACCATAGTTTCTCCCTTATATGCGGTATCACTAGTTTCGGTATTCTTTCAAAATCTTCATCATCTTCAAAGAATACGTAATGTGCTGATATATGAATTGGTGGAATACAAAAAGGAGAAGCGATTAGTACAAACTAGCCATAATCATAGTCTTATCCTTTTATAATGTTGTTGCTTCGATTTCTCTCTCTCTCTCTCTCTCTCTCTCTCTCTCTCTCTCTCTTCATCTTCCTCCTTCTCTTATGCACTACTACTAATACTACTACTACAAGTACCTGTCTGAAGAGTACGTGTCAATGGAGATATCATAATCAATTCAATCTCGTCCTAGGAAAAGGAAGAAGAAGAAACAGAAGAAGAAGAAACAGAAGAAGAAGAAGAAGAAGAAGAAGAAGAAGAAGAGATATCATGATAAATTCATGACTACCGTCAATAAACTAGAAGAAAAAAATATTGTAGGAGGTGTGGTGAGATCTCCTGCAATCACCAAAGACTGCAATTACTACCTTCATATTGCGGCGTTTGAATTCTGAATTTAATCTCCTTGCTTGTGAAATTCCTTATTCCAACAAAACAAAGACAAAATAAAATTACTTCATATTAAAAATATAAGATGATAGAAAAGGGTCATGATCATATTTCCTATTTTTCCATAAACCAATTATTTGGCCATATGATGATCACAGTTGCGAAATTATGATTGAGATATTAGCACGTAGTGATTGGATGAGTGAGAAAATCAAAGTAAGGATAGTTAGGTGATACCTGTTGCCGTTAAAACAGTATCATAATACCTATTGTGCGACGGTGGAAGAAGAATAGGAGAATATGATGTCACCCAGGAGCAGTGATTTTGTCGTATGTTGTAGAGATGATATGTTTATCACGATGGGGGAGGGATATGAATAGAATGCAATTGATGAATGAATCATATACCCTGGATCTCTGAACCTAGTTGATATTGCAGCAATTCATGGTATTGTTATAATTAGTATGTGGGTGGTTGCGCTTGATCATATAAAATGATATGCATGATAAATAAAAAGAAGAAGAAGGCAACAATTGAGCAGATAGGAAGATGCCGTTAACACTTTGGACTAAAGTCAGTCAAATGGATAGTAGAACGAGAGAACATCGATATTAGGGGAAGGAGGCAATCATGGTTGACGACAAACGAATAAATACTGCAACGAGAGAGTGTCGATGTTTGGAATAGGAGGGAGGGAGGGAGGAGGAGGAGGAAGAGAGAAGAGGACAATCATGAAAAAAGATGAATCATTACTAACCCAGACGACCGATAGGGGTTCTTGGTAAGAAACTCATTCATCTATTACAAATTTGATGTGATGCCAGAAGATCTCATTCACTTGTTGTAAAATCGGTGAGTATAAATGCTGTTTGTATGATTTTCGTAATATAATCCAAATCCATGATGAATGTGAAGATATACACTATCTGATTATAATGTTGACACTGGATTTTAGATTGGAGGCTACTATTTGCGTATATTAAAATGTCTGTTGTAACGAGCTGAATATTTAGTAATGACGACAACCATAACCTCTGTCTGTCCATGTCGGATAAATGTAACAAACTTATTTCCTGTGCGAAGTAGGCTCTCCCCTTTAGATTCTCCCTTCCTGCTTTGAGTGGTGGTAGTGGCAGTAGTTGCACATGCAGCGGTGTCTCTCTCTTTTCCTTGTTGCGTAGTTGTATAAGAAGTAGTAGTCCTGCTGCGTGAAAGATGTATAAATATCAGTTTTCATCACATGGTATGTATTCATTAATTGTGCGGCATACAAACTTGATTTACCTATCTCCTACCTGCTGTGAGTCATCCGTTTACTGCAACCGATTGATACAGATGGTGAAGGAAAGTTTAGAGGAAGAGAACAAGGGGAACGTACTATTCCAGTGGAGATATAATTAAAAAATAGACGACGCATTGACGTTCTTTGTTCTGGTGCATATTGTCGGAGACAGGCAGCCAAGCCCACTGAGAGGACAAGTAGCACCGATACACTCCAACATCTGCTGCGATTCCAACCCACCACCTTGATCAGCTTCATGTGTGCCTTCTTGCGACTACTGTCGACTATTGTTTTTCAGATATTGATTGGTTTTTTAAGCTGCTTCTCTAGTTCCCTGCTTCTGCTGCTGCTGTCTCTGAAAGCAGTCACCCCCTGGCAGCTGGCACACCCGTGCTCAGAACACCATCATGTGTGAGAGATGGATGATGCCGTTTAGTAGTCTTTGAACCAGATAAGGATAGACGCAAGTAGAAAATAGTCTTCATTATTTCGAAGTTTTGTTGTAAATTGAAAGCGACATGCATTGTTTGGGAACGACATATAAATCGTGAGACATCTTGCCAAAATTGGGCCTTCTTGGTTCACCCGTTCTCTCTCTCTCTCTCTCTCCCTACATCCGGAAAATATGATCAGTGCACGGAGCCCTCGATGACCACGGCTACAGAAAAGGAGGAAGCTACTATGACACAGACAGGAATCAAGAAGGAAAACAAAAGTAAATTGTTCAAGACGCATCCATTTCCCTTTATCACAATTCCATTCAATCTGCCGCAGATGACGGAGACGACGATTTTACCATTGACGGCCTTGCCCGGACTGAGACGACTACGACGACGACCACGACTACAACGACGATGTTTGAATGGAGGCTGCGTTGTTGCTGTCGCTATCTATCTAACAACTCTTGTTAGCATCACCCTGTTGTTGCAGCTGCTACACGAGGAGGGCCTTAGTACTCTCATATTCCAATGGAAGCAAGGAGGTGCATTGCTGGCTGATGAAGCACTCACATTCGATATCGCGTATAATAAGATATTGCTATATCGATGTTACTCACTCAGAATCGCCATCGTTCATTCACCATTTTGTTTGACGAACAATATTTATTTATGTACCACTACTATGTGTCGTAGTAATATCATCATCATCATCGTCGTCGTCGTCATCATTATCTACAGCCATTATATTAGGACGGTCACCGTTGCTTCAACAACTCGCTCTACAAGAGGGTGTAGGCAACCATCAAAAGTACACACAAAGCAAAGCCGATGTCAACGATGACTCCATCGATTTATTCCTAAATCCGTACGCAAAGTGCAGGTACTATCAATGATTGCTCAGAGATGCATTACGTTGATATATAAACTCCTCCTCTATGTGATTGGACTTAAAAATAATAATATCAGGAATAAAGAAGAGTTTGACCGTGTCAGTCGGTTGAGAATCTACTCGTCACTTGCTAAGTATGAAGTATGATGATGATGATGATGATGATGACGATGATAATAATAACAATAATGCTTGCAGAATTATACTGGATGGCGAGGGTGAAGCATTTAAGGACCCCGTAATAGTAGTAGTAGTGATAGTAGTCGTAATAGTAGTAGTTACAGTAGTAGTTATAGTAGTGAAATATTGGAAATAGGCATTGCTGTTATTGTTGCTGGAGGAACACAAATATATTGTTTGGTGATGGATAAATCGTGTATTTGGTATCGTTGTTGCTGCTCATCTAAATAAAATCCATTAATCATGATGTTGTTATCTATCGTCCCATCAGAAGCGCTACCTGAAAGACTTGCCCTTTGAGCCGAACCTCAAAGATGCAAACAGGTTCTCCGTATATCTTGCAAGAAAGAAGGTCCTAGTAGCCACCCATACACTATAATGCTCTGTGTCATTAATGATTGATATGGAATGTTTAATGATGCTTCTAGATGCAAGGCATGATGGCAGTCGTTATCAACGGAACGGTGTGTCTTTCTTCTTCTTCTTCTTCTTCTTCTTCTTCTTCTTCTTCCTTCTCTTCTTCTTCCTTCTCTTCTTCCAATAATAATGCGTTACTTTGTTGTGTATTTCTACTTCAATTTTCGCTGTTTCTTTTGGCTCTAGCACATTCAAGAGATAATTGTAGGAGTAGCAATACTAAGACGTGAGATCATCGCTCATCATTTAATGAAAGAATTGCTCAAAAAGACCGTCGTAGTAACCCTGTGCTTAAATTAATAATGGGCTTTAGGAAATATTCTCACCGTCGCACAATAAAATACGTTCCTTTTTGAAGAAGCAGCACCAGCAGGAGCATCATCATCATCAAAAACAAAAAGAATACTATGAGGAACAATCCCTCCCTCAGGGAGGAGGAGGAGGAGGAGGAGGAGGAAGAAAGGATGATGCGAAGGAGAGAGGGATTATTGCAGGTCATCTTATGTTTCTCCTCCTCCTCCTTTTTTCTCTCCATCATCATCCTCACCACTATCATCATCATCATCATCATCATCATCATCATCGTTTTCCCCACCACTCTCTCACGAATGACATTCGACTAGGTATTGAAGGGGTTGATGGTTTATACCTAAGAACAAGTAACATCTTCGCCAAAAGGACGGTTTATATTTGCGCCAAAAAGCCAAAGTTTGTGTGTGTGTATATGTGATTGATTGTTATACTGCTGATGGTTTAAACAATAGATGATGATAAGTATGACACATCATCGCCACAACTTGTTATTTCACAAGATATAATTGTTATCATATCAACCAAATTATTACTTTTCCGTTCGATCATTCATATTTATACAAATTATTACTTTTCTTTCGATCATTCATATTCATACAACAATGGTCTTATAATATAGCAGGACGCATCATCATCATCATCATCATCATCATCATCATCATATATTGTTAATGTATGATATGTGAAATCTCCTATATGCTTTTTATTCAGTCGCAAGTTAATGTTTCACCCAAAGCTGGGAGGGTGGTGTGTTATAGATAACTTAAGCAAGCCCACTGAGGTAGTATGTGATGATGATGATGATGATGATGATGATGATGATGATGAATAAACAACGCTAATGATGATGATGATGATGACAATGACAGAGATCATTCACAGCGAATTAAGTTGATTTTGACTCGTAACTACTTTTTGTTGGTATCTATATGTTATTTTTTTGTTATGGTGATGTGTGCAGAAATTGAGGGCAATCGCTGCTTGTAAGGCCAATCATGCTTCTGAAATAAACGTGGCCTTTTGCCTTGTAACGACGACAAAACGGAGAACAGCAGTAGCAGCAGCAGCAGCAGCAGCAGAAAAAATGTGTGATGGTGATGATGAGATCGATCAGCACCGAGACGATGATGACGATGATGACGATGATGACGATGATGACGACCCTAATGATAAGGAGAAGATCATCGTTGAGGTATTTTTGAGCTTTAACTTGACAAATAATCTCTGTTTTTTCATGTTTGTATAATTTATAAATAAGATTTGGATAAAGAAGAGCAACAAATTTGTTATTGTTTCTCCTACTACTAATTAGTGCCAAGATTCAAGAGTATATTGTGCGGTCAATGAAGCATCACCGTTTGGAATGGAAGAGAAAAGTAGAAAAAAAGAGAGAAATAACTCAAAAAAGGGCGTGAAGCTACACATACAACAAAGCAGTTGTTTCCGAAGCATTTCTTATTTTATTCAAATATATGCTAAAATATTTTTGCTACAGGATCATCATCTGCTGCGACAAATGCAACTACTACAACTACTACTGCTTCCTCTTCTCACATTAACTACTATCATCCGTGCGACTTACTTGTAACAGGTTGGTAGTGAGTGTTAGTGTTAGTGCTAGTGCTGTTGTTGTTGTTGTTGTTGTTGTTGTTGTTTGTTATCGGTTGTGGTGTTAGGCTGTTTTGCATTCAACCTTACACATAATACGCATAGAAGAGGGGCACTGATACATATACTATTTATCCCCAGCATATAATAAGCATCATCGTGGTTCTTCCTACTTTTCATCATCATCATCATCATCACCATCATCATTTTACTACTACTTTTCCATAGGGAGTATTGGGGCAGCTTCTGCTAGAGGAGGCATCTACCATTATGCTGGAGAGGATAATATGAAACCCTTTTACATACTATTACCAACAGAAGTAGGGAGGAGGAGGAGGAGGAAAGGTATGTTTTGCTGTGGAAGGGGTAGGAAGAACTGTTTATTGGATACATATTCACGTCTTTGAACAAGAGCGAGCACACATCAACACTACAACATTATTTTATAGAACCCAGAACTCCTTCTTCTTCTTCTTCTTGTACAAATTGCTAATTACTCAATTGATGCTTCAATACACACATGTATTACAACAGAAAAGGAGATGATAATGACGAAGAAGGAGAACATGCCGACAATACTGAGCTACTGCTGTCTTGCACGTAGGAATGATAACCCACCCATAATGATGCATTTGAAGATCATAATAATAATAATAATAATAATAAAGAATGAATAAATTGTAAAAGTAGTAGTTATGGTAGCATTTTACAACTCCTCATATCTGTTGTGATGATTATTGACAACTACTCACTGCTGAATATGTACAATAGGAACGATGCTCGACGATGAAAATAATAATTATAATAATGGTGCGTATTATGCCTTACACGACTCCTCCGACAATTTACTTCAAATACAGGGCTGTACCTCCTCCCCCTCCTTTTTCTCCCTGAGCAGTAGGAAGAAGAAACCTTGCAATAAAGATGATGACGATGATGATGACGACGATGACGGCAATAAGCTTTCTTGTTCTTCTTCTTGCTCTTCCCATCCGCTCTTGAATAATCACAACATCGTCGCTCGCACATACAATACCATCCCCTTGGTTGCCGACTGGGAGGTAAATGATGACTATGGAATCAAAAGAAAAGAACAACAACAAGAAGAAGCGGCAGAAGCACAGTTCAGGCATGAGCCGGATTTGGGGATATACTCCTTAACACATTGGTACTGATAATGATGATGATGATGGTGAGAATTGAAATATGAATATTGATGTATTAGTTTTTGAGATCCCACATCAATGTGACGGCATATCATCGTAAGTGTTAGTTCTTGGATATGATCAAACATCAAATTGTAATAATAATAAAAATAATAATAATGGCACCACCCTTTCAGATATTATGCATCTATAATGAAATAAATAAATGTAAGAAATAAGAATAAGTGCTGCTCTATCTCTCTTCAAACCATCATACACATAGTTGGGATGTACCTGGAAGCGTGCGTATTAGTGGGAGACTTGGACATAATAGGAGGGTAAAGCAGGAGTAGTAGTAGTAGTAGTAAATAGAGAATGAGAGCGAAGAAAGATATTATGGAAATAGCAGTAGTAGAAGAAAAAGTAAACAACACAGTGTGATAGATCATTATTCACGACGGAAGAAAGCATGAGAGTCATTCCATGAGCTACCCGTCCTTAATCTCATCTAAAATTGTTGTGTATTATTATGTTTTGGTAGATTAATGACATTTACGTCAAAGAGTCAAATGGTATCTACAAAGGAGTAAAGAGGTGTGTTGTTGTTTACTCTGACAACTGCTGCTGCTGCTGCTTTCATTTCATCATGTTTTTAGTTCAAAAATTAAATGATGGATCACAAACAATATTACTAACTTTTATTGTAGTACGATATATATCTTCTCATCTATCACATTATGATCAACATTGTTGTTGACTGCTTATCTTTGTTGTAATAATAATATTTGATGGTTAGTGAGTTATTCCTAATATGGTGTCAAGAGCTAGAAGAATGGCAAATTGTAAGTATTTTATCATCATGTGGAAGAATGGCTGCTACAGCTACAAGGTTGCTTATTACACTGAGGAAGAAGAAGAAGAAAGAGAAAAAGAAAAAGAAGAACAAAACATGACGTACGAATCAACTTATTATCATGATGAAGACAATCAACAACGGTAACAACAACAAGATATTGTTGTACATATCACTGGAAATTACAGGTGCTGCATTGATCATCCATGCTGCTACTACTACTACTACTACAATTCTGAGAGCTACTACTACTACTACAGAGAAGGCAAAACGAGGAGGAGGAAAAGGAATAAAGATGATAAATTCGAGAATCAGTCTGCTGCTGCTGCTGCTGCTTGTGTGCATCGGCTAAATAATAATAATAATGATAATAATCACAGTAATGTTGATAACAAAACAGTCGTGATTCTAGCCAAAATGGCGACGATAAAAAATATGAAAAAACCAACAGCAGGAAGAGCAGCAGCAGCAAGGGGGGGGGGGGAGGGAGGACCTGAAAGTATTCTCAGTTGTGGTAAATGATAAGATTAGGAATTAGTGTCAACAATAACAAGGACAGATAGCGGATGTTGTGTTCTTCTATATATAATGTGTAAAATAGCTATTATTATTCTTCCTATAAATCGTACTCTGATGATTCATGGTTGCAATCCGCGTATGTTGTATGTTGTATACTGTATGCTGTATGCTGGTGCTGTTTGAGACAATTGTTGATTTAATGCATTAGTTAAGAGTAGTCTTCTCCTTCGAGGCCAACAATAAACTTTTATATCAAGCTCAATACCTAAATTTGGTATTATTAAGACACTAATATATTTTGAATAATGTTGTCTTCAGGGCGTTGGCAAGTAAAAGATACTACTAATTTCGATGATGATCTCTTCTTCCATCATGATGATTGTGTCGCTACAAGGGTAGTAGAGTAGCCTCAATCTCATTATCATCATCATCATTATTATCATCATACCCATTCACTCGTAGCAGTAGTAGCATACGATGAATGTTAGCATAGTTGATTTTCCATGTTATAGTTAAATATTGACCACAAAAACATCATCATCTCATAGGTAGGGAATCATATTGCTGCATTTGATGGTAAAAGGAGGGCATTCAACCCGTAAGTAGTAAATGTAGATGATGATATTAATGGAAAATAAGGGACTACATCATCATCATCATCATCATCATCATCATCCTTTCGATCTATCATTCATTCATTCCATCAAGTGTTGTCAATATTATATATACAATTCTCACAATACATCCAATATCCTTATCACCATCCTCACAGTACTCGGCCTATTGAGTAGTAGCGTCATAATCACCATCATACTATTTGCTTCTCCTCCTCCTCCCCCCCCACGTAGTACGCTGTTCCCAAGAAATAACGACGACGATGACGACGATGTGGAATCTCATCTTCATCACATGGCATATAATGTAGGAGGCTAGAAGTAATGAAGAAGAAGATGATGATGAAGAATATGATGATAATGAGTTGTAGTAGTAGTAGTAGTAGTAGTAGTAGTAGCACATAAGAGCACAATAACAAAATAAGATGTTTATAAAAAGAGCTGGATATATAAAGCAATTTCAAATGTGAAGAGGCAGCAGCACCAGCAGCAGCTATGTTCTAAAGGTTAAGAAGAAAGAGAAAAAGAAGAAGAAGAAGACAGATATCCTATGAAACAAATAATGGCAAACAATCCTCCTAATAATATCCTCCCTCCTCTTCTTCTCCTTCCGTGTAGCGCTCATACTCACTTTGCTGCTTCCCATCAAGTCTCTCTCTCTCTCTCTCTCTCTCTCTCTCTCTCTCTCTTTCTCTCCATGATCTTCCATGCTAATCGTTGTCGTATTGCAGATAATAAAAGGTCTAATCATAAAGAGATTTGAGTGTAAATTGATTCAATTTGTCATCATCACTTTAGTTTAATTTAATGCTGCAATTGTAAGTTGATGATTTTCCACACTATAACTGTCCTTCGTTACTAGCACCGAATTCTATGCAATCTTTGGCCAAATTTCATCGTCAATTGTCACAGCAAGTAGAGACGATAAAGAAGGAGAAAAACCACACACTAGCTATCAATTTTGGTACTATTGATGAATAAAATACATGTTGTCGTAACCTCTGTGTATCATGCGTTTATTTATATCATAGCTACTACTTACTCTGCTGATGACTACAACTACTACTACTTCTCCTTCTTTTACATGAAAATGATAAATGATAGTTTCAAAGACTGTCAATCCTAATATGCAAAAAGAGACTAATATGTATCAATATATGTCACATCATAGGTCGTCGCAGTGGTGTTCTTAGCGACACCTTCAAAGTATCAAGACTCTTAGGGTTAGTCAGCAGTAGCAGTAGCAGTAAGACTAATAATCTCAATGAGGAGGCCAATCATCGATGAATGATGATTCTTGATTGATTGTAATATATTGTAGTTGTGGAAGTGATGGCTCTTCGCTTCTTTTCCTTTTAGAAGATGATCAATATCGAGATATTATTCAGGTGCTCGTAAATGCAGCATCACCATTGCACGGCAATTATTGTTAGAGTGAGAGACAGGAAGAGGGGGGGAGGGGGGGGGGAATAGCAATACGAGGGATAGATGAATGCAACAATTTACTGGTGTGCGTTTGCTAGCACAGGCACCATTGATAATAGAGGTTGCTGTTAAATGAGATAGATGTTTAGATAATACTAATCTCAAGCCAATGACGACGACGATGATGATGATGTTTACCAATGTAGTTAGTTGTGGTTACTATCGTTCAATCGTTATTTCTCTCAGATTGCTTGTAGGGTGTTTATCTCTTACCCATTGACCCTGGAAGGGTAGAAGAGAGAGAGAGAGAGAGAGAGAGAGAGAGAGAGATATCAAATAGAGATCATGATGATGATCATGATGATGATAGCAATAATCTGAAATCGATATTATATGTAGCTATCATAAAAAAGAGAAACCACACACAAAAAGCACACACACATCGATATTACATGTAGCTATCACAAAGAAGAGAAACCACATAAAGCACACACACACACACACACACACAACATCTCTCTCTCTCTCTCTCTCTCTCTCTCTCTCCCTCTCTCATTCTTCTCGATTGAGAGACTCTCCTTTCTTCTTTCTTTCCATCATATGAATTATATCATTGTACCGAGAACGTATGCAATCAATTCTTCCTATTCCTTTTTCTTTCTTCTTCTTCTTCTTCTTCTTCTTCTTCTTTTTCTCTTTCTTCGTTATCTCCTGCTTCTTCTTCTGTTATTACTCTAAATACAGATATCATAAAGCTGTAGAGCAAAGAGATCATATTAACGCTATCAGACAAAAGTAACTACTGTTACTTAACAACACCACCTAATTATTTGTGGCCATTTCCTCTCTCTCTCTCTCTCTCTCTCTCTCTCTCTCCATATTATATATATATTATACCTTTTGCGTGCGTGTGTGTGTGTGTAACATTATTATTAATTTTCACTGTACTACTGATATGTCGTAGGATATTAGACGATGTTAAAGAGGAGTTTGGGTTGTTGTTACCACCACCATCAGAAGAACAACAGATTCTATCTCATATGCAAGTAGGGGTTGAAGTAGTAGCAGCAGCAGTAGTGTAGAAATAGTAGTAGTTGTAATTGTTGTCTCGAATAGCAGCATCAAAAAAGAATAGCGACAAAGAAAACACTGAGAAAATAACCAAATCCTTCTCAATCATCATCATTATCATCATCATTATCATTATGTTCGTTATCAATACTATCATCGTAATCATTTGTCAGCGGCAGCAGCAGCAGCAATCCCTCCTATCATCTTTAACAGTAACTAACTACTACCGGTGAAAATGATGATAATGACTTCCAGGACGACGACGATGACACAGCGAATTGATTGATATAACAAATGATAATAGCATACGGGGGCAGAGGTATTCTAGTAATCGAGCTGGTAGTTTAGTTTGTTGTATTAGCATAGGTGATGATTGATACATATTTATATTTACATATGTGTATAAATATATGTATATATATATATATATATATATATATATATGAGGGAGGAGGAATCTTGTATTGTTCTTTATTGTTAGTGACACCTGCTATTTATATTGTCATCGATGTCTTTATTGTTAGTGACACCTGCTATTTATATTGTCATCGATGTCTTTATTGTTAGTGACACCTGCTATTTATATTGTCATCGATGTCGTCATCATTACTTCTTATAATCATCCATGAATATTGTGTATGTGTTTTATAGGCCACAGTATTACTACATTGACGGTTGGCCTTGTTTGTTTGAATCGGTATTTGCTATTGTTACGCACTTAGCACTGTTATCATCATCATCACCATCATCATCATCATTATTCACTAGGAGATTTCATCTTATTTTTATTCTTCTTTCCAGGTTATAAAGACTCGATCACTTTTGGATATTATTACGCATCTGGCAAAAGTAGTTATTCTAATAGCAATTCTGTTTCTTTATCATCTTAATATTTTCGCGCCGTAGCAAATAACCTATCATCGATAGTCTTAATTTAAAGAGGATATTGCACAAATTGTACCATATTTGCACATACATAATATGTATGTGTGTACACGCGTGCGTGCGTTCGTGTTTCTGATATTCGAACCTGTTAGATTAGTACTTCAATACGCCGCCACCACCACCACCAGATTAACATAAAATGATCACTTTTACCAGCTTTTAGAGTCTAATCGTCATGTTTGCTAGGACATAGATAAAACCTGTCACTTTGTTGGTATTCATCCTCGTCGTCATCATAGTAATCGTTACGAGTACTATCTTTATTCATTTGTATTGCAGTGTGGAAGATAGATTTCACTTTAAATCATGATCACCACCATCATCATGATCAGATTTGGAAAAATTACGAAGAAGATCAACCTCAAACAGCAAGAACAACGTGGAAAGAGGTTGAGGGCGGATCTTCACCACAAAATACCCAAAAGAATAGCTGCAACAGCCTCGATCAGCATGAGGAAAAAGCTTCCAATGTCCATTATATTTGTGATGGTTTTGAAACAATACGCAATTGTATTGTTCGGGTGGGAAAAGGCCTCAGTGGTACTTTATAAAATATATCATACATTTCCATTCATTATCAAGATAAATTCTAAATCTATGCAGCAAAATATTCGACTACTCCTCATATATATTGAAACTGGTTCTTTTTGGATGTTAGTTGGCTCTAAGTATGGACTTCGTTTAAGAAGTAGTAGTAGTAGCTGCATTCTCCACCACAAGGATAATAATCAGCTAAAAGAGTACTATGATGAGCAAGAAAAAGAGAAGAAATACTGCTGCAAAGAACACAGCATCACCTCCTGTGATGTGTTGCTACCTGGGGTTGTTACTACACATTGTAAAGGAGTGAGAAAAGAAGAAGAAAAAGAAGAAGAAGAAGCAGAAGAAGAGAGAAAAAGGGAGGAGAGAGCTTAAACATTGATGATAGCTGAAGCAGCCGTTTAATGAAACAAGTTGTTTTGCCAAGTGATATTATCGTTATCATTCCTGAGCTGCTAACTATTTTCGTCATCTTACATTAATCTGTGTATGTATTGTTTGGATGTGATAGGTTATTCCAGATATGTCTTGTTTTGAAATAAAAACAAGTGACGGCAATAACAACGGAAGATCCGCAGCTTTGACCTCTACTGGCTCTGCTACTAATGACGACGACGCTCAATTTCCATCCTCCCTACTTCTTGAGATTCATTCTCTGTTAAATCGATGTATCACCTCAGCTATGGTATCTAATACGGAATATTCAGTTATAATAATGTAGATGACTTTCGAGTATAATGTAATGATGATGATAATGATAATGATGACATTATGACGGTGCTCTAAACACATCATGCTTAAAATTCTGAGTGATAGTCGTCCACCAATATAGTAATATTCTATAATCATCATCTTTTTAGGAATATCGACAGTTCACAAGATTGAAGCCGACTCTGGTTAAGTTCCGCAATCTTTTCGCAAAACACAAAGAAAACAGATACTTATCTTGTAGTGAAGTCGTAAATACATTATCTAATAGCTAGGAGCTTTTAAAGATGCAGTTAAATGTAGCTATGTAGATGCTAACTGCTAACATTCTTGCGTTATCCACGTCGCATTCATTTGCATGAGCACTGAATAACAAAAAATAGCAGACAAAACAGCATTGCATATGTATTATTAATTGACCTACGGATAAGGGATACCCCTCACAAAGCACCGGGTGCAATCGAGACACATCACACTAATCGCACAGCTTCACTGGACATGTAGTTTGGAGGCTCTCGTTGTGCAGAATCTAAATTGAAACATGCGACGCATGAATGATGCGCACACAACATGCAGCACTTCTTGTTCAACAACGCTACGCTGATCTAAAAATGCAGTGATCCCCGAACAACAAGCACCAAGCTTAGACGAGACGTGCGTAGCTAAGCTCTCTGGCGATGTTGCATGACAGCTGTAGCTATGAAAATCTTTGCACTGCGCGTGCTCATTACATGTATGTACCCGCACCACATGCGCTAAAAACGTAGCATCATGGTGTGCGACCCGCTTGTTGTGCTTATTCGCGTTGTGTGTTCCGTGTCATGCTAGCATGTTCCAGTGGTTTAACTTTCCATGAAATCTAGTCTCTGAATATTTTCAATTTGATCTATTGCCTTGCACTACCACAGTTGATTGTTCATGAAAAACCACAACAACATTGCACTACCACTATACGCAAAATTTGCCGATTTTGAAGCCGAAGCTGCCTGCCCCACACATGGACGTTGGATGTACATATCTATCGACTAATTATAGTCGTCATTCAGGCCCCAATCATCATCTTTAATCGAGGTACATAAGTGTTACGAGTTTATCCTTCCTGCAAATAGTATTGAGTTTTTTCATGTTCCAGCAGCGTGCAGCGGAGTGCGATTTTTGTGAAAGTTTTGTTTGTAAAGGTACATTTTAGTCGAAATAATATGGTAAATTTTATGTATTTTATGTAAATTCTTAATGATGATGATAACGATGATGAAGATGACAATGAGGATAGCAATAATGGAAAATACACGTTCTCTTCTCTCTAAATCCACAACACTTGAAGATGATAAACCTACAAAAGAAAACATAAATTGGTACCTTCTCGCTTCGGCCGCACAATCTAGAACAGTCCATGAATCGTGGTACCTGAATAACGGTAGTGTATGTATGTCTAAGAATAATGAAGAAAGAGAGAGAGAGAGAGAAAGAGAGAGAGAGAGAAGGGGAGAGAATAAATTAGCAAAACTTACCAATTATGATTCAATGAATACAATATGAAACAACAACATGAAACACCTCATAACGACAAGTGTTATTGTTTGTTTATGCAGCAGAAGAAGTATTAATTTTTACGCGAAAACAATTAGCTCCGATGCCCCTTCTATGAGCTTGGTGTTGCATAAACGGGAGGCTTTGTCCTGCAGCAGTAAGTAGAAGTAGTAGTAGTAGTAGTAGTAGTAGTAGTAGCATCATCACAATGATAATAGGCCATACTGTTAGAAGATATTATAACGTTTTATCAAACTATATATATTATATGATGCTGGTGGTGGTCATAGGATCTCACCAACGGTAGATCATTTCTTTTCAACTCCGTGACATTTTTGACTTTTTTTAGCACTTCCTGCACCTCCAATGGTTGATCCTTGCAGTCATTTCATGGAATTATTAGCTTTGGTTGTGACGATATAGATGTGATACATGATGCGACATGGTTCATCTTCCTCTGCAATTGTTGCACAATCAGTAATACGTTACTAGAAATGTACTATTACTCCTCGACAAATTGATATAATGGATATATTGATTCTTCACTAGAAATGTACTATTACTCCTCGACAAATTGATATGGATGATATATTGATTCTTCATTTAATAGAAAGAAGCAACAAACAACAGAACAAATAAATTTGGGGGTGGGTGGTTTAAACTGTTTCTTGCATAGATTTTGTTAACTGCAGCAGCAAAAGCAGCAACGAACAATAATCATCATGTAGAAAGAAAGAAAGAAAGAAAGAAAGACAGACAGACAGACAGACCTCTATCCTCTGTGGAAGTATAACTGATAGTCTAGAGTCGATGTCACTTGCAGTATCATTTTCTGCACGCAAAGCCCCCCTATAAGGATATCAACATATGTAGTGGTATAATTAGTATTATTATTATCATTATTATTCGAAATTATAAACAATGATAAGTATAGAATCGGTCACACCCTGCTTACAATGTTGATATGTAGGTGGAAGTATCTTTCAATAATGATAATCATTATCGTTATGATGACCGACCTCATTGCGACATAATTTGTGCCCATTCCTCCCGATGTGTACACGTGATTTCCAGTGAGAACCAGGGCAAACGATACCAACTCAATTATACGTTGGTGTAGCAAGCTAATTTGATGATAATAGAACTAATGTTATTCTCAACCAACGTAGTAGTAGTAGTAGTAGTAGTAGTAGTAGTGGCAGTAGTAGTATCATACGGAGTAGTAGTAGCAGTCGTCGTCGTCATCGCAATAGGAGCATATAGTAATAGTAGTAGTAGTAGTAGTAGTAGTAGTAGAATTTGTAGCATCATACTACTTGAAAGTGATGATTGGCAACACCGACAACACTCTATCACTATAGTGTAGTAGTAGTAGTATTGGTAGTAGTAGTAGTAGAACTTTCTACTACTACTACTATTACTACTATTATTATTACTTGCAATGGCGTGTTCCTAGGATTACAATGTTCCTTGGATCTCCTTCCATTATCGTCTCTAGCTCCAGCAACAGCTAACACCATTGCAGCAGCAGCAGCAGCAGCAGCAGAGGAATAAGTACTATCATATATATGTTTTTTTTGTGTTTATCATATATCATATGATCTACCTGTGTTAAGTTGCTAGAAATGGTGACATTATCAGCGATTGTAGAATTTTCTCGACTGGATTCTATGAGTTCTGGATATTCATTGCCCTGAAGAAAGAAGAAGAAAGCAACAACAACAACAACAACAAGAGAAATAGCAGCACATTATTATTTCAATTTCTGGATGATATGATTTCGTTATTATTTCATTATTACTTCAATTTCTGGATGATATAATTTCGTTTCAAACCTCAAAGGGGACTAAAAAAAGAAGAAGAGGAGGGAGTCACCACCTGATTCCGAAGGCGTTTTAAAAGCCTATCTCTGTCATAGAGGTCTGGATCATCCCCCTCTCTGTAATAATAATACGTGTTTATAACATGTCATATAGCTCAAGCTAACATCCATCTCTATGTAATACGTACGTATACAGCATAGGAGCAGCAGCAGCAGCAGCCAAGTTCCAAACACACACACACACACACACACACACAAAACACATGCTGATATCACACTGGAGATAATTGCAAGGCGACAAATATTTGACACAACGCACGGGATGATGCTGCGGCTGTTGCTGCTGCTAGGACATTATTTGATGATTCTACCTTATTATATGTTATCACTGTACAGACGACGATCGAACGACCACAATTACTATCATCAAATGTATGTACTAACACTTTTTCCTCACCCGTCTCATAATTTGTGTCCATACTTTCACCTATTCTCTTTTTTTTTTCTTCCTCCTCCTCCTCTTCCTCCTCTACTACTACAACCACTACTACTACTACCTCGGTATCGTTGTTGGAAGTCCATCATCAGGTATGCCCTCTTCTTGCTGTTTCCTTCCTGGTAAATCTATCTCTACAGGAGCTGGCTCAGGAGAAGAGGGATTTGATGGTTGCGATGGTACTGATGGCGGAGAAGGATTGGGAATAAGCGTTTTCTTCTTACGTCGTCTTGTTGGTTGTTGCTCTGGTTCCATCTCAGGATCAAAGTAGGATCGACTATTCATCAGTATTTCAGCCTCCTCCTCCTGCTGCTGCTGCTCCAACTCTCTCCCCCCTTTTGACCATTCTTCATCTCGGCATCTTACAAACACTGATGCACAATAGTGATGATAATGATGATGAGGAGGATTGCTTCGATTGCTGAAAATGGTGATAGCAACAAGGTGGTACGGAAAGAGGATGGTAATGTGATTGTTATTCATACTTGTTGTGCTTCTGATCCTGCTGTTTCTCCAATTCTTGGACGAAACAGGGTAGAAGAACTAAGTGATAGTAGTAGTAGTAGTAGTAGTAGTAGTAGTGTATTAGGAAAGGTCTACTAGCAAGCATCGTCATTGGGGTGCTGGCACAAGAGGGAAAGTTCCCGCTGCCGTGTCTTAAACTGTGTGCTTACTACCACACGCACACACGCATACAATCGAATATATATATATATATATATATATATATATATATATATATGTGTGTGTGTGTGTGTGTGTGTGTGTGCATAATAAAGAGAAAGAGAAAGAGAGAGAGAGAGAGAGAGAGAGAGAGAGAGAGGGGGGGGAGGAAGGGAGGGAGGGGTAGAATCGCGTGGGCGAGGACCGAGAGCGACACACACACACACACACACACACACACACACCTCATCATATGACTAATATATATATATATATATATATATATATATATATAGCACCTTGGCCCAACTTGCTTGTTGATGCAGCATCTGCTGCTGTTTCTGCGTTGTCGATCGTCTAGCAACAGAGAAACTAGTACTCCTACCACTTCTACTACTACCTCCACCAGCATTCACTACTATTTTTACCCCTACTGCCAACCGCCTCCTTTGGTTCTCCACAGCAAAGAAGAGGAGAATCACCGCGACAGAAAGCATTAAGACGACTCTTCGACACTTTAAGTGGCAAATAATAATTATAGTATTTAAAAATTATTAATCATAAGTGAAGGGAAGGAATGATGTTGCAGATTCGTAAAGACGGCTCTTTTAGTGACAGTGGTGAAATGCAATGATTATAATTATGATAAAAAAAATTAACAATAGTAACAAGTAGAAATATATTATTAGCGATAATCGTGCACGATACTGCTGGACGATAATGCGAATGCTATGATATGATTTCGGTGTGCAGATTGTGTGCGTAGTGTTGTTGTCTCTTACTCTAATACTAGTGTACTGTTATCAACTGCTTTCTTAGGCTCTCTCATGAATACAACGACAACATACAACACTTTTGGACTATGAAAGAGATCATGTAGCTCACTAAATGTAAAAATCATCACATACTTGCAGTATGGTAGTATCCTGGTTGATGAGATGCAAATGCCGCATAGAAACGACGTTATCAACGCGAAAGAATGCCTAAGGCGCAAAGCCCTCCTCGTTTTGGGGTTCCAAAATTTGGAACTCTACTAGGTATTAGCAACCGCTGTATATTTTCGGAAATTAGTTGAGGTACAGTTTATGCTAAGGTGTGATCTACTACTACGACTCCGTTAAAGGTGGAAAGTCATGCTAAACCTACAGCTGTACATTGTACCTCCGAAGCTAATCAAGCGGCAGCCGCAGATAAGGATGAGTGTTCTGTTTCTGATCCCAAGATGGGTAGGGATGTGTTTGTTCTCTCTGTCTGTCTGTGTCTATCGTCTTCTTAGCTTTTGTTGAGATATGTTGTTTACACATGTGCATATAATATGCATGTATATGTACGAAAAACATCTAAGAAATAATAATAATAATAACACAAGATCAGCAATCATCATAAGTTAATTAGTTGGGTAAAAAGAACGACAAAAACAAATCCTGATTGTGTTTAGGAACCAAGCCAAAACATCAAAAAATGAATAGGTTGTGTAAAAAGACAACAGCAACAACAACAACAGCAGCAACAACAACAACAACAACAACAACAACAACAACAACAACAACAACGTAAAAAAAAAGGGCTCAAACCTAAAAATAAAAAGAAAAAAGTTTATTAGTCCTATAAGTCACAAATTTTGACATGTTTTGCCATGCAAGTTTTGACTTTCGCAATGTCCGTTATAAGACAACATCCACTATGAAAATCACTTCCGTGTAACAACATAGCTGGGAAGTCAAGGGCGCGAAAAGAATAACTAACTAACTAACTAACTAACTAACGTTATGAGACAACATCCACTATGAAAATCACTTCGGTGTAACAACATAGCTGGGAAGTCAAGGGCGCGAACAGAATAACTAACTAACTAACTAACTAACAACAACAACAACAACAACAACAACAACGACAACCGATCCATTCTGTTTTGGACCCACGGCCTTGCACGCCTACCCTTGAATTTCTCATTGCTAGATTGTAGCTAGTTTGTAAGCTTCTGAACAAATCTAACACTCCGTCCATGACTACTCATTTGCCTTGAAGCTGCATAAGCAGAATAACATATTGAGAAAGTGGCAAGGCCAATAATAATGTCGACACCATCAGCATCTTACTGGAGCTCTCGTCTTCACCGAGTATTTGCTGCGATAGCAGTGAGTTTACTGATTCATTCATGGTATCACATTAAGTTACAGTGGCCAGATACCATCATTCACCCAGACACCAAATTTGAAGAAGCAAACAGTATGCTTTCCGCACACTGGAAGTGGTCACAGAGACGGAAGTGGCAAGATCATGAAGCTCCCCTATACCCCAAATGCCCGAAATTCTGGGATAAAGACATGGTCACGCCTACTTTATATATGCCCTTCTCTTCATGAATATTTATTGACCTAATTAAGTAAAAATTAGGAGGAGAAAGGCGAAGTCGGTGAAGAACACCTTAGCGCGGAGATGAAAGAAAATATCGCTCGTTGGAAGGTGAAGTACAGACATTCCCTCCTTTCCTTCAACCTCCTTATTTTTATTCGACCATGCCATTATTTTATGCTCCCCTTCACGTAGGAAAATAAATACGATGCCCGTGGGAGACTTCGAACTGGGAATAAAGTTCGGGTATGAAACAATAGAATTCATAATTTTGATAGGTGAAGAAAGGTGACAGACAATGGCAACGTTGTTTTTTGGGTGAGTATGATTGCGGTTATTGTATTATTTTTAGCATCAACGGAGGCACTTGGGCGATAAAGAAGCGGAAGCGGAAGAGCGAGTGGAAGCAGAGAAAGCTCTAAATGTCGGTCGCTGGTGGATTACAACATGCTCTTTTCATTTCCTCTCGTTCATTTGTGATGCTCGAGTGCATGGTAATCCGTAATACTCTGGATATTGCTCATCAGGAAGGGGACTATGACACTGCAGTGATGCACTATCGATTGGCTATAGTCCACAACCCACATTCTCTTGATAGTCGCTTGGATTTGCTCACAACGCTACAAAAACTTCCCGATAGGAACTTCACGCAAGTAAAGATTCAATGTTACGAATTATTTAGTCTTCCACTAAGTTGAAAAGCAAGCTTTTCTTTTCATTTTAAACATGCTAAGGATGCTTCAACCTGGTGTAGTGATACATCTAAAAATATTTGGTATGATGAAGGAACTCGAGGATGGAAATGAAGCGCTACAATGGGTTTATAAACTTGGGCAGCATGGCAAGGCTGATATAGAAAAAATGGTACTAACAGAAACCATTAAGATGATCATCATCACTGTTGGAATGACCATAATATGTTATGTAGTTGAGCATCCTTCATCTCCATGCTGAGGGAATATGCAACCGTATCATACGGGAGCAGAATGCGACAGCCTTTGCTACAGTAATCGGCTATCTCAACGTAAGAATCATCTCCCGCTAAAATAAACAACTTGATAAAGTAAGGAAAGAGAAGAAATTGGGTCCCGTGGCGCTAGTGTCGTTTTTTGCCACCTCATAAACATAACCCTAATCCTAACCCTAACCCTAACCCTAACCCTATTCCCATGGCTACCCTAGAATGTCCAAAGTCTTGCAGGAAAAACTATAGCTGGATTGAGTGACATACAGGAAAAACATGTGGATCTTACCAAAGTAATCAATTGTACCACAAAGATTGTTGACCCTAATTATATTGTCTCAGACGGATGAAAATCGTCAGCTAGATGATCAATCCTCCAATTAAATTCACACTAATAGTTGGTGTATCACTACCAGGCTACCAAGATGAGAGAGAGAGAGGCAAGAGGTGAAGTTATTGACGATGCTGAAGACGCTGATGATGAAGATGAAGTTGAAATTGGATGGCAAAAAATGCACTCGGAATGGGTAATAAAAATAGGTCTAACACTATTGAGACTATTTCATTCATGCAAATTCAATTCCTATCAGCGAATCCCGAAAGAAAAGATGAGAAAATGGGCTACCGACACGTAAGTTTACGACTATCTCGATCTACAGAGTATTGTTATTTTTAATATTGAATTATTTACAATTAGGACCGAAAATTTGTTGCCTCTGCCATCTGTTCCCCTAATGATCGCGTAAATATTGTCGTCGGATATTTATGCATCGAATGCGACATGTTGTCAAATTGCTAGATCATCACCAGTAGAGTGCATTGCATAGCAGAGTCGGAAGAGTGCCAGTGCGTGCGGAGCGTTTGAACCAGCACCCATCGTGGCCATCATTGAACTTGCCGTTTCAGCGCAGTTTCGAAAACGAAGCTCAATGAGAGTTTTTGGAAACTTGATGAGCAAAGATGCATGCGCGAGATGTTTGATTGCTCGCAGCACTGACGGGTGAACATGAAATCCATGCATGATGACGACGAAACGAAAAGATTGACTTCATTCCGATGACGAGAAGGAAACACGCAGTGCTGCGCGAAATGCGCGACGTGCACTCAAGCCATGAAGCTAGCAAGACCGAAACAACACGCATTTGATTGCACGAAACACATCATGGCGGAGACCCCGCTGCATTGCACGCGCAGCTTGTGACAGCTGCATTGGGATCCACAGGGACATGACCATTGAACAAACTCAATTGACTGATTGCATCCGCATTGGTCTTGCAATCGTGGCATGCGCTCTGGCGCTCTCTGTGTGCACGCATCGGGATGCATGTGCGTGCTCTGGTGCCAAGTGCTCTAGTGCTGGCGTGTGCGTGCAGTGGTCATGTTCTGTTCGCAGTTGTTGTTTTTGTCAGTTAGTTAGTCAGTTGTTCTGTTCGCGTCCTACTTCCCATCTGTGTTTTTTCACCGAAGTGATTTTCACAGTGGATGTTGTTGTTGTTGTTTGTTGTTGTTGTTTGTTGTTGTTGTTGTTCGTTGTTAGTTAGTTAGTTAGTTATTCTTTTCGCGCCCTTGACTTACAACATAGCTGGGAAGTCAAGGGCGCGAAAAGAATAACTAACTA